>CANUEY010146659.1:0-13897 GCA_948099555.1 Croton setiger | reverse complement strand
TTAAACCTATTTCTTTAAGTAAATAATCATATTTACCTTTATTTACTTTCCTCAATTTCACATTTTCTCTAATTTCACCCACATAACAAATCCAACAACAGCTTAAAATTTGTTTTCGGTGTTAAAATAAATTGTAAAACACGTGTATGAAATTTCGTAAAAATCGGAATCCGAAAATTTATCGCGGTTCGGTCGGTGCCCTAAACTGAACCGAAACCTCGAAAATTTTTACGGAACCATAACCGTACGACGTCGTCATATAATTTTGGTCCCAAAACTCTTTAAATCACATATGAAAACATATAAAATCATATTAAATTCATTTTCTTTAAAATATTGCGCGTTTTCGATATTTTTCAATCGCGCAAGCCAAAAATCCTAATTGGCTCCGTTTATGTCTTTCGACGATAAAAGAACTTAAAACCACTATTGTTCATCATTTTATCTCATTTATAATCATTTCTCAAATCAAATATTTCATGTAAATGTCATATATCATGTCATACTCTGATGCATTTAAATAAAAATGCATGAAATGCGTGAAAATGACGTCAAAAAGACGTATGCTTTTGGTCAGGGGTGTCACAATTTGTGTCTTGGATCTGAATGATCTATCTGAAGAAATTGATGCTATAACCCGGAGTGGTAGGCAGTATGAACCTATTGTTCTAGACAAGGTACCAAATCCGCTAAGGGAAGGAACCCCCTGAACCAAAAGAGGACCCAGTCGTAACCCAGTTAAAGAACCAAGCAAGAATTTCCATATGGGAACCTTAGCTTCATCTTTCCCTCATCGCCAAGCTTTTTGTAAGGTGTTAAGCCAACTCCAAACATCAGTTGAAGTAAGCCCCGAAACACTGGTGACCATTTTAACCCAAGCTTCCAAAACACAAAATATTGGCTTCTCAAACGAAGACCTGCCAGAAAACCGGGGTAATCATAATGAAGCCCTATACATTACAGTCCAAACCAGGGACAAAATTATGCCCATGGTGCTCATTGACAATGGGTCAGCCTTGAATGTATGCCCTTTAAGAGTAGCAAGCTGTTTTGACTGCCTACTTGACCAAGTCGGCTTTCACAGACGAACCTAGGAGAAGGTCTTGTCGTTGATTGGCTTTTCTTTTTTTAATAGGCTTGTAACAGTACTTGCACTTTTTTGTTTGTTTTTATTATATTGCTGGAACTGAGAAGGAATATTTTGGTTTGTTTGGTTGACTTGACTTCGTTGTGTTTGACTTTTGACTTATGGGTGGATTTTCATTTCCCAAGTACGATTCTGCTTTTCTTTATTATTATTTTTTTCTTTTAGCTCTAACTTTTGTCTAAGCCACCCTTTCGAGTTTTCAACTTAGCGAGCTGCTCATTTTTTGCCTAAACCGCTCTTTCGGGTTTTCAACTTAGCGGGTTTTTATTCTTCCTTTTCTTTTGCTCTAATTTTTGCCTAAGCCGCCCTTTCGGGTTTTCGACTTAGCGAGCTTTCTTTCTTTTTTGTTAATTGGCAAAGAAAATGAAATGAAAATTGGAATTTTTATTGATTTTGAACCGAGACCGAAGGGGTCGCCTATGTATCTCCGTAATACAATATTTCTTTCTTTTCTTTACAAAAAGGAGAATCAGGTTCACGTAGCTCTTGTTACAATACATGTGATTTATACATAGTGTCTTTTCAATTGATCTAAATTGCATGGGTTTATGAATTCCAAGCCGTCTAGATCTGCTAGGATGACTGTTCCGCCAGAGAGAATCTTCTTCAGGAGGTAAGGTCCAACCCAATGAGGGCGGAACTTTCCACGGGGGACTACGACTGGTGCTCTGATTTCTTTAAGGACCAAACATCCTTCTTCCAACTTTCGATCTTTGACCTTTTTGTTGAAATGTCTAGACATTCACCTTTGGTAACCTTGAATCTGATGCAAAGCTTGTAGTCTTCTTTTATCTAGACCCAAGAGTTGATGATGGTAATTGTTGATCCAATCAGCCTCACTAATCTGGCTTTCTTGGATGACTCTGGCTAAGTGAACTTTGAGTTCAATAGGGAGCACCGCTTCCATTCCATATAACCAAGGAATACGCGGTTGCCCTAGTAGGTGTTCGAATGGCAGTTTTGTAACCCCATAAGGCATAAGGTAACTGTTCATGCCAGCTTTTGTGGTTTTGAACCATTTTCTGAAGGATGATTTTGATAGATTTGTTTGCAGCTTCTACAGCCCCATTTGTTTGAGGTATGTTAGGAGAAGACTTGTGATGCTGGTTTCTTATCCTTTAACTAGCTTGCAAATTCCTTCTGAAAATGGGTTCCATTATCAGTGATGATTTCAAAGGGTGTTCCATATCGACATAGGATGTTAGTACGGATAAAGTGTGCTGCCTTTTTGGCATTCAAGACTGAGTAGGAGGCCGCTTCAACCCATTTTATAAAGTAATCCACGACTACTAAAATGAACTGGTGGCCATTTGAGGCTTTTGGGTGAATCTTTCCAATCACATCAATTCCCCAACTAGCAAAAGGCCATGGTGAAGAGATAGGATTCAAAGCAATTAGTGGTTGCCTTTGTAGCTTGGCAAAAATCCGACATTCATGACACTGTTGTGTGTGTTTCACACAATTTGCATTCATAGTCAGCCAATAGTAACCCAAGTTCATGATTTTTCGAGCCAAGGCCATCCCATGCATGTGTGGACCGGATTCCCCACCATGTACGGATTCCATAATTGATTCGGCTTCTGCCTCGTCTACACACCTCAAGTGCATGCCATTACAGGTTCTTTTGTAAAGTACATCTCCAATGAGGAGGTAACTGGTTGCTAATTGTTTGGTCAGTTTTGGATGAACCTTCCGGGTACCTTTCATGCTTGAGATAGTTTAGAATGCCTCAATACCATGACTTGTCATCTACTATGTGCATTATGGATGTTGGCTGTTTTTGAAGCTGAACTGTTAGTGGTCGGATGATTTTTCCTTCCCCAACGTCCATCATCGAAGCTAAGGCAGCTAAGGCATCAGCAAATTGATTCTTGGCCCTTGGTAAGTAATTGAAGGTCAAGTCGTCAAACTGATGAGCTAACTCATCTAAGCGTCGAAGGTAGGGGACCAGACGCTCTTCCTATATCTTCCATTTTCTTAAGGCTTAGGAGACTATTAAATTGTAGTCACCGAAGACCTTTAAACTTCTTATCCCTTGGTCTAGGGTTGCTTCTAACCCTTTTATGCAGGCTTCATACTCCGCCTCTTTGTTGGTACAACCGAAGCTTAGTTTGACTGCAATTGGGATGTATTCGCCACAAGGAGTTTTGAATATTACTCCGATCCTATTACTATGATGGTTAGAGGCTCCATCAAAGTACATTTCCCAACGGGTATTATTCACATTCAAGAGATCTTCATCAGGGAATTCTATCTCTTGCATTTGATCTGAAACAGATAACTCAGCCAACTGATTTGCTATGGCTCCACCTTTGACTGCTTTTCTTTGAACAAATTTTAAATCGAAGGCTGCGAGCACTGACACCCACTTAGCCATTTTACTGTCCAAAATCGGCCTTTCCATAAGAAATTTCAAGGGACTCAATTCTGCGAGGACATAAGTAGTGTAAGATGAGAGGTAGTGCTGTAGCTTTGTGCAAGCCCAAGTTAAGGCTAGACATAACTTTTCAATCCGGTTATACTTAAGCTCATATTCCAACATCCTTTTACTAAGATAGTAAATGGCATTTTCAGCTTTGAAATCTTCCGCTTGTTGGGCTAGTAAGACTCCCATGGCTTCCTCAGTTACTGATAGGTAGAGGAGTAGTGGTTTCCCCAACCTAGGAGGCTGTAGGACTGGTGGAGTTAGCAGATACTGCTTAACTTTCTCAAAGGCTTTCTGATAGTCTTCGTTCCACTCTTGCGAAACTCTTTTTCTTAAAAGTTTGAAGATCGGACCACAAGTGTCAGCCAGTTGTGAGATGAATCGGATGATGTATTGTAGTCTGCCTAGAAAACCCCGAATTTCTTTCTCGGTTTTCGGAGGTGGGATTTCTAAGGTCGCCTTTGACTTGGAGGGATCAATCTCAATACCTCTTTTACTGATCAATTGACCCAGGAATACCCCATAAGTTGCACCAAAGACACACTTAGCTGGGTTGAGTTTTAAATTGTATTTTTGAAGTCTAAGGAAGAACTTCTCAAGCTCATAGACATGAATTTCGGCCAACTTTGACTTAATAACTATATCATCCACATACACTTCCACTTCTTTATGAATCATGTCATGGAAGATGGTGGTAGCCATTCTTTCATAGGTTGCCCCGACGTTCTTCAACCCAAAAGGCATGACCCTTGTTGATGCTCAATTTTTGCACCCCAAAAGTATCCGAGGATAATAAGAGCTCCAAGCTCGGAATTTCCAGAATTCCTGCTCGGCTCGTTTTTCCTCCTTTTCTAAAATATTTTCCGATATTTTAATCCTTCTTGTGTTTTAATGAATTCTCAAAATTCCCTTCTAGTTGCAAAAAAATATATAGGTTGTCAATGTATTTTTATTTTTATTTTTCAAAGTTGCAAAACCAAAAAAAGGAAGAAAAAAAAAGAAGAAAAGAAGAAAAAGAATTAAAAAGAATAATTTGTGATTTTAATCTTAAAAATCAATTTTAAGATTAAAATGGCAAATGTTTATGTTTTATTCTTAATTTCGATTTTTAATCGGAGTATGTTTTATGTTTTTAATTTTAATTAATTTGAAAAATTAATTAGAAGGGATTAATTGAGAAAATTTGGAGAAAAATAGAGAAAAGGATTAAATTGAAAAGAATTAAAAGAGAAAGGAAAATTAGAAAGGAATGAGGGGCCTAATTGCAAACGGAAGGAAAGTTCTGTGGGCCAAAGTCTAATTTCAGGAAATGCTGAGGTGGAAAACAGAAGTGCCAAAAAGAAGAGTTCAAAACACGCCGTTTCACTACGAAACAGCGTCGTTTTTCTTAAGTGAAAAAAAAAGAAAACAGATCAAACATAGAAGGCCTTCGAAGCAAACGAAAACGAGAAACAGAGAGGAATCAAACGAGATTGGAACCCTAACGCGGGATTTGGAACGAGGAATCAACAGTGAAAGAAAGAAGCGACTGTGATAGAGACAGAAGGCGGAAAGCAAACCTGAAGAAGAGAAGACAGAAAGTCTGAGGGAAGAAAAGAAAAAGCAAAAAAGGGAAAACGTGTGGACTGGAGGAGGTTGGAGACGGCGTCCGCAGGAGCCTGTCAATCAATCGAGGCATACTCAGGAAGGAGGAGTGGAGTCTTCCTTTGAAAAGGGAAGTGGAGCTTCCAGGAAGGGGGAGGGATTTTCGAAAGCAGAGAGAAAATCAAAGAGAGAGAGTTCTGGAGTGGGGCTTCAAGATTTGTAAGTCTTCTGTATTAGAATTTAGGGTTCCTCTGTTTGGATTCGAATCAATTTTGAGGGGCTTCTGTAATTGGGATTAGGGATTCCTGTCTGTAATCTGGGTGAAAGTAGAAATTAGGGATTTCGTCTGTAATTTGGGGGAAACCAAATTAGAGTTTTCTGTATTGAAATTGGGGGTTCCATAAAATTAGAATTAGGGATTCATTCATGTAAGAAGAACAACAAATTGCTGTAAAAAACATTCATTCGTTGTAAAGATTTCTATGGAAAATCAATAAAGAATTGAAAGCTTTTTTGAGGTATTTATCTTTTCTGTTCTTCCTTTCTTTTCTGTTCTATAATGAAATTGTATGTGTTAGAACCAGATTGAGTGGTTGCTTGATCCTGTTGCTTGAATGGTTCTGGTGTTTGATATGTTGATGTTCGTTTTGTAGTTCTATGCTTGTTGATTCTGTTTGATGTTAAGCCTGTCTGTTGCTTCTGCTTTAACTATGCCTCTCAGTAGTGATCTGGACTATGACATGGTCTGTGTTGATGGCGGCAATTTGTTATGAGCTCATTTGGTATGAATCATTGAAGCATGATAAGTTCATGGCTTGGTATGCTTTGCTGTCTGGTTTCCTTTTTCTGTGTTGACATTTTATCTCAAAGCTCTCTGATGAGCACCTTAGGGAAAGTAGAAGGTTGTTGTCTTCTATTGTTTCTGCTTTGAATATTTATGCTGTTGAGTACCAACTATGTTGAGGTATTGTGTTGATAGTCTGTTAACATTTGGTAATGCAAATGCTCAGTTACAGGGTGATTTAGAAGTCGCCTCTTCTGTTGTGGTTGATCATAAAGCAGTCTGCATTGTTGGTCTGTCTCAATAGAATCCAGGCTTTGTGTTGCCTGTTTTTTCCAGTTCCAAGCCCTTGTTTTAGCTGATTTGATCCCAATTCTGGTTGAATAACAGTCATCCAAACTGTTTATGCCTTCTGTTTATGATGATTAACTTCTGCCTCTGTCCGGGTGATTAAGTTATCTTTTTGCCTTTGAGTTTGTATGTTGCCTCAATTTAGACTTATAACCTGATGCTTAAGGTGTTTGTGTCACTGATATTGCTTAGAATATGTGCACTGCTACTCATGTTAATGCACCTTAAATCTAGGTCAGTGAGTCTGCATGGCTGAATCTGTTTGATGCCAACACTATAGAATGCATATAGGCCCTTCCCTCTTGATTTGTTTCTGCACTGTGCTGCTGCTATTGCTGCTTCCGTCCCTTTTCAACATGCCTTAGAAACTGCATGACCTGCATTCTGGTTGGCTTTAATTGTTACATTAGATGGACCTGTTTGCAACTATATTGCTGCCTACACTCCATGTCATGCCTCTGCTGTAACTAAGTGCATGGCAAAACAATTTGTAGAGCTGAAATATATGTGAGATTAGCTTGAGAAAAAGGGCTACCTGTCTGTCCATTTTTCCATTGTTGTTTACACTGCCTTGAAACATGTCTTGACCTAAAATGTTTTAATTCTGAAGTTGTTAGAAGTATTAGGGTCAAAATGGTTATTATTATCGAATCAAGGGATTAAAACTGTAATTTGACTTGCTGAATTTTTAATTTTCAAATTGAGTTGCTTTATATGCTTCTTGGGCTATATTGGATAGAAATATATGCTTGGGGTCTATTTCAAGGATGTGAAATGAAATGTGGGGAGGGGCAGAATTTTAATTTCCCTAAAGTTTAGGAACTAAAGTGGAAACTTTGCATGAGTTGTTCTGTTTTGCTATTTTTGGATGTTTTGTCATATGTTTGATGTTTTTGGCATGAAATAGAGTCAATTTGTTTAAGTTTGGCAAATTGGGGGCAAAATGGTAATTTTCCCAAAATTCGGGGACCAAAATGGTAATTTTCCAACATTGAACCGAATTGGTAATTTGAGGCATGTTTCACATGTTTATAAACTGTTTTGAGATTAATTTTGTAATAAAAATGACTCATGGGGCTGTTCTGTAAATTTTGCAAAATATGAGGACCAAAATGTAATTTTGCATATTTTGCACTTAATTGCCTAATTGTTGTGTTTCACGTATTTGGTGTGTTGTTTTGTGATATTTGAACGTCCGAAGGCCAAGAAAGCGGTTTTCCCTATCCAAGGACCTTCTTGTGATTTTCACCACTTTTAGGGACTAACTGGTAAATTTTCCAAGATTGCCTTTAATTGCTTATTTTGGGCGTCGGGTTTTAATTCGGGAATAATTCGGGTAGAATGTAAATTTTAGGATTCATTTGTAATTATTTTCTCCGGAAATTGGAGAAAGAATATTTTAGATTAAGGGCTGTTTATATTTCTGCAATTTAATTTCAGCAATTTATCGCTTTCTGTTTTGTGTTTGTACAAACGATTTTAATCACCGAATTAGGAACATCGCTAGGCGGCTTTTCAAAATAAATGAGTCTTAACTTTAATTTTCGGAAAATCAAAATTGGTTTCAGAGGCCGGTAAATCCGGGCGTTAGTCGAAATGAAATTTTGGCTAACGTACCCTACCTACTTACCTGGAATTTCTGATTCGGATTGTGCTTTATCCAAAATTAAAACGGAGTCAACTTTTTTTGGTTTTCCTTAAAAACCGGTTCCCGAAATGGGTGGCGACTCGAAAAATAATTTTAAGACCGACTAGTTCGGCACCGCAACAAAAAAAATGGCTTTATCGCCTGTTTTTCAAACCGAAAATGAATTTTGCAAACCTCTCCCGAGTTCCCGAAACAAGCCGGGCGAGGGCCGACCGTTGGCGGTTTTTGCCGAAAAACCGGGCCGTCGACAACCCTATAGTAGTAAGTGCCCCATTCTGTGATAAAGGCTGTCTTTTCTTTATTTGGAGGATACATCATTATTTTGAGGCAGTCAAATCCATGTGAAGCCCACCATCTCATCCAACAAATCGGGAACGAACCTATAAGAAAAAATAGATGATATGAATTCAGTCGCTTATGCAATCGTTTTGCAAAGCATAGTATTTACCTCAGTAACATCAGTGCCAGGCAACATTAAGGGATATGGGTTTCTCTTTGAAACCTCATGATATTCAACATCACCACTCGTAGTGTAGTATGGGACACGATCAAGAAGAAGAAGCCTCTCGAGGTTGGGGTGAACTGAACCACTGACCTCAGTAATGGATCTGGGTAACCTCCAACCACTAGAATCCCCTTGTGGTCCGGAATTAGAAGGGCCAGCACCAGTGTCGCTGGCAGTAGACGTACCCCTCCGAGTTCTCCTCACGGGTGAAGGACCAGAAGCTTGGGAGGAAAACGAACTAGTAGCTCGAGCAAGAGCAATCCTTTCTATACCATCCAATCTCGAACTTATGGGACCCATTAGCTGTTGGTGAATGAAAAGCTCGTAGTCCCGGGTGACAGAAATGAGCTCCTTGTAATAAATCCTAGTATGGTGGAGATCGGTAAGAATTATAAACTCACCCGCAAGCATGTCCTCGGGAGGACCAAGATGAAGAGCCCGATAATCTGAAACCTGCCTGTTGACGTTCGATTTTTGCACCCCAAAATCATCTGAGGATGATAAAGAATTTTTAAATTAGAAACCATCTAATTTCTTTTCGGTTCGCTCTTTCCTCATTTTTAATAGTATTTTCCTGAATATTTTTAGTCCTTGTATGATCAATTGAATTCATTAAAATACCCTTCTAATTGCAAAAATATTTTTATGTTTGCTGATGTATTTTATTTTTCAAAATTAGAAAAATCCAAAAAAAAAATAGAAAAAGAAGAAAAGAAATTAAAAATTATTAAATATGTTTATTGTAATATTAACCTTAAAAAAATCAATTTGAAGGTTAAAATAGCAAATATTTATGTTTAAAGTGTAATTTCAATTGTTAATTGAAATATGTGTTGTTGATAATTTTTATTAATTTAAAAATTAATTAGAAGGGGGTTTAATTGAATTAATTTGAAGAAAATTAAAGAAAAGGACTAAATTGAAAGAAATTGAAAGTTTATAGGAAAAGAAAAGAGGGGAAGGACGAAATTGAAAGGCGGATGAAAGTTCTGTGGGTGGATTTCTAATTTTTAAAAGTTTGAAGGGTTTATGAAGGTATTTGCCAAAACGGCGTCGTTTTGAATTAAGGAAAAACAAAAAAAAATAAAGAAATTAGAAATGAAATCGATCGAAGGGGAGGGAGATCAACACGAGCCTTCGATCGAAGGCTTCAAACATTCAACCAGACGATCGAGAGAGGATTCGATCGAAACAAGAGGAACAGTAGTTTCGACTGTTCTCCATTAGGACCGGACGAGGAAAGAGAGAGTCTTCTGACGCTGATGGGAGGCGAAGGCGGCTGAGGCTGCAGAGAATCATTGAAAAGGAAGAAATCGAAGGCTCTGCAAAGGAGAGCTATGAAGTGACCGACGGCGGCTGAGGCTTCGTGGCGGATCGAGAGCCAAGGGATGATCCTTGGCAAGCAAGCAGGCGAGGTGGATAAAGAGGGAGAGAGGAGCACAGATTCAAGGGTTGGCAATTTGGGGAAAAATCAAGATCCTGGGAGAGAAAATTGTAAGTTTTCTAATCTAGGGTTTCCTGTTCTGTACATTTGGGATCGATTAAGGGACTGTGAGATTGCCAATCGTGTAATTGGGGAGGCTAGATTTTCTAATTCGAAGAGTGAGTTTATCAGATTGGAAGTTAGGGTTTCAAATTGGGATTTTTCCTAATTAAAGTTCCAGTGAGAGGGGTTTGGGGAAATTGAGAGATATACATACAATTAGTATAGGATTTAATCGAAATCTGATGTAAACGGTTGATTATTGTAAAGAATTTTGGATGCAATAAAGAAAAAGCTTCGAATTGAGGTATTTTCCTTCTGTCTATTAAATTCCAGTTCATATTTGTGAATTTGCTACATTCTTGACTTTAATATGTTGAAATATATATGAGTTCCAGCTTGATTATGCTGTTTGAATTGGTGGTTTTTGTATGATTAACTGTTGTTTAGTTAATTAATGGCTTGGGAGTTACTGTTTGTTGCCATAAATGTTAGTGTTTTCCCTTGTTTTATGCAATGTATGTTGAAACAGCATGATAAGTCTGGCCTGCCTGGAATTGCAACTTGTGTGAACATGTCCAGTCTAGTCTGGGATCATTTAACATTGAGGGAATTGTTGTTTGGTTAGAGTAATTTGTTCTGTTCAAGCTTTAAATTGTCTATTAAGGATGTTAAGTTGCTGTATGGTATAGAAATATAGGATGTGATGGTAATGTTATGTTCAGGGGTATTTGAACTAAGTTAATATCTTGTTTCCATGTTGTATCATGCTCTGTGTTGCTAAGTGACTTAACTGCCTGTGTTATGAATCTGCTAGTATGATTCAGCCACTTCTGTTATATCTCATTCCTGTTGGATTCTTAAAATTGTAGCTTGAATAATTTGAATATAAGGGACTAAGTTAATGCACTTGTTTGCAATCTATAAATGGCAATGTTG
The DNA here is from genome assembly GCA_948099555.1 of Croton setiger. NCBI lineage: Eukaryota > Viridiplantae > Streptophyta > Magnoliopsida > Malpighiales > Euphorbiaceae > Croton > Croton setiger. Next base: position 3,034 of record CANUEY010146659.1, on the reverse strand, counting down.
CTTTTCATTGATCCATATGAAGAGCAGAGAGGTGTTTGTTGGGTTCAATTTGCCTAACACTTGATTTGTGCCTTGATTGATAGCATAATAAGGTTCTGTGCTGCTATGTTTGCATCAATGTTAGGATAGATGCATGCTGTCCATGCTGTATCAGTTGCCTTCTCATGTTTGTATAAGTTTATAATTTCCAGAGTATGATTCCCTCATAAAAATCAAATATTGCTTGCTGCTGTAGGAGATTTCCTATTGTTGGACATGTTTGTCTTCTAGAGGCAATAAGAATAGAGATGTTGACATGTTAAGAAAAGATTACGTGCATAGGAGTTGTTGGGATCATGTGTAGTAAAGTTTGATTCCATATTCTGGCCTTTTAGATTTGTCCATATGTGCTGTTGGTATTGTTAATGATCAATTAAACTTAGTTATCTCATGTGATCTGTTTAAACTTAAGAGGAGCAGACTGCTTACTCATTATGTTAACATGAACTACATTCTGCATTGATGATCAGAGTAGGATGTATTGATCATGTTAAGTCATACATGTTGAAATAAGTATGTACTTAAGCTTATGTGGGTCATACCCTTGATAATTTGCTTGATAATCCCTTGTTTGAGCTGTCATGTTGAGTTGGTCATTGCTATGTTGATATCATACCTATATGAGGTTCCTGTAAGTTGATTGTCTATGTCCTTTACTTCTGTTCTCCTTGTAGTTTGATGTCTACATTGCCATTGTGTAAGCTGTTCAAGTAAAATGGTCAGGATGTATGTGGATATTATAGGTTCTGTTTAGGACTATTGTATGTGAGCTTTTGAATCATTTACCCATTCATGTCAGCTCATTCCCAAACTGTCTTGGTCATTGCCTTAATCATTTGTTTAATATCTTAACTGCTTGGGTTAATAATCTGTTGGTATATGTTGGCTTGTTGAGGACTCTGTCTGCATAATTCTAGTATGAAAATCATGGACACAGGCTGTCATGTATGCATGTATTGTTGTCCACTGTTGCATGCTCTTATTCTTAACACAGTAGCTGTTATCTGCCTGCATTCTTTCTTTATCTACTTGTTGTATATGCATGAGAGCCTGCATTTTGCCAATTATTGCTGCAACTCATCTCAAGTCCAGGGGTAAGTAGACTGTCAGTCAGTGGTGTTAGTTAAGGCATGTATGTTCATGTTTGCTGTTGTAGTTGTGACATTAAAATTGTTGTAGAAATTGCCTTATATATATGTGTTACCTATGTAACATTATGTATAGGAATAAGCAGATGTTGTTCAATTTGTGGTGAGTCAGTTTTGCATGTGGTGACCAAATGAGGCCAGGTAATGCACATCAGATTTTAAAGTTGATTCTATTCTTGTCTATACTGCTGTTTGACCCAGAAGTGTGCTGCTCCTATATGTGAGATATGTTGTAGTTTTATTAAAACAGGTTATATATGTTCTTATCAGTAGCTTTCCGTTTATATCTTATCTTTGCATGATGAATATGCATAATTTAGTGCCTCTACCAAGTTGTTGTTACTTGTTTTTGGATTTGGTCATAGCAGTCCAACATACTCAGATTAATATCTGAGATTCTTGCCCATTTGTAGATCTGGCCTAATAATATGTAAGCAGCTGCAAATTGAGATGATTTAAAATCATTTGTTGCTGTGAGGTTTGCCTTTAGAAACAGCAGTTTGCTTTCAACATTCCTCTGTGTATTTTTGGTTAAAGATGCATTCTGTAATATATGTGGATTGTTGACAGAATGCATGTAAGTTATTGACAGAATGAATACAGGTTAAAATGCCCTATATTGTTGCATATTTGTTGCCCTCACAATATGGTCATTTCTTCTGGCTGTTGATTGTTAGAATAAAAGAGTTGTTCAATTTCCAAATGCTTCCTTGTTGTCTCTTCCATTACTGCCTGTAAATATATGTGAATGAACCACAGAGCATGATCAGGTTCCTTCCTTGCCAGGTTTCTGATTCAAAGATTGTAGTTTGTGTTTTGCATGCATTACTCCTGCCCTCTTGCCCATGTTGCTTTCCTGTTAAGGTCCCTTTTGTGGATTGATACTGCCAGAATGGTTGTTCTTGTGCCCCTAGAATATGCTTGCATTTATAATACACATTCTTTGTGAGGTTGAAACAGATTATGGATTTGATAATTCTGTGTTGTATGTATGATGTTCATTCATCAATTGTTGTGTTATGAGTGACCTAATATTGAAATTGAACATGTCAAAAGGGTATTTTCAAAGTATAAACAGTTTGAGGCAGTGTGTATGTGAGATAAAATATGTGTATAGAATAGTTTGCATGAGAAATAGGGATTATGTGTAGGAGGCAGCCTTATAATTTGGATAAAATAAAGGCACTATGACTGTAATTTATTAAATGTTGCCCTAAAATGTTGAATTGGGCATGTTTTGCTAGCTACTTAAATGTTTAACATGAATGCAAAATTGTTTGAATGAAGTTGTTGCAAAGGGGCAGTTCGGTAAATATTGTAAAATGTAGGGACCAATTTGTATATTTGTGTATCATCTATTCCAAATTTCCAAAAATGCAAATTTGATTGAATGTTTAGCTCATTTCAATAAAATGGGACTGTTTTGAATAAAATTGGCAAAAAGGGACTAAAATGCAATTTTTAGAAAATTGAAGGACCAAAAAGTAATTTTACAAATTTTGAGGGCCAAAAGTGAAATTTTCCAAAATTCACACCAAATTAACAAATTAGTTCAATCTAAATGTTGAAAACAATTTTTGGGGTCAATTTGCAAATGAGAATAACTTTTGGGGTAATTTTGTAATTACGCAAAATTCAGGGGCTAAAATGCAATTTTACAAACTTTTCCCAAAAATCAATTTTTGATGTGTTGAGTAGATTTTCAATTTCAAATTGTTAATTTGTTGTGATTTTTGTGCCAATATCGAATAATTTCTCGTCCGGGGGCAAAAATGTAATTTTTGCAAAGTTCGAGGACTAAATCGCAATTTTTCAAAATTATGTGTTTAAATGTTTTATAACATGTT
>CANUEY010146424.1:0-64494 GCA_948099555.1 Croton setiger | reverse complement strand
CCGGGTTTATTTTCGGGAATAAATCGGGTAGAATGTATTTTAGGAAAAGCATTGTAATTATTTTCTCCGAGTAATCGGAGAAAGAATAATTAGATTTAAGGGCTGTTTAATTTCTGCAATTTAAATTCGCGCAATTTATTGTTTTCTGTATTGTGTTTGATCAAACGACTTTAAATCACCGATTAGGAACATCGATAGCGGCTTTTCAAAAATAAATGTCTTAACTTTAAAATTCGGAAAATCAAATTGGTTTTTAGAGGCCGGTTTAAACCGGGCGTTAGTTGAAATTGTAATTTCGGCTAACGTACCCTACCCACTTACCCAAAATCTTTGGTTCGGATTTTTGTGTCTTATCCAATTTTCAAAACGGAGTCAAATGAATTTTTGTGGTTTTTGTAAAAACCGGTTCCCGATATGGGTGGCGACTCAAAATAACTTTTTTAAAGACCGACTAGTTCGGCAACATCCAAAACGGCTTTTATCGCCTAAACCCGTTTCCGGTTTCCAAACCGAACCGAGAAGAACGAACTTTTTGAAACGGAATCGAAACTGATTCGAAAAACCTTCTCGATCACGGGAGGAATTGATTACTGTGCGTCGACAATATTTTATTGGTATTAATTATTTTTATTAGTTACTTTTTTTTTTCATAAATTTACTCTTTTCCGTAGTTTATATTTATATTATATAAAAAATTTAATTGATTTATAAAAAATTGTATGAATTTAACTTTAGATCAATCCAATTATTTTATAATTTTATTATTTATATTTTAAATTTTAAATCTCATCATACTTAATTACTATTTAATCTAATAAAAAATGAGACGTCTAACTCTCGAGTTAATATTTATGCAAAATAAAATCATTTTAAAAATATAAAATATTTTAATACACATGTGTAAAATTAAAGTCTCCACATTAAAACTTTCATCATTTAAAATATCAATCTTAAATTTTAAAAACTATTTCATAACGTCTCTTTTTATAATAATACATACATACATACTTTTTAAAAAAAAAAAATATCTTAATTTTACTATTAAAAAGTATTCTTACTTTTAATTTTTTTACTTTTTATTCAATTAAAATAATTTAGTATATGGAAAATAAAATTTTTGAATTTTAGAAAATAAAATTCTAAGTGTAAAAATAAGACAAAAAAATCATTCTTATAATGTTATAATAAGATTTTATAATATAAAGTGTGCATTATAATATTATTAATTTTAGGTATATTTATTTATTTTATTCACATAATAATGAGAATGGTTTGTGTATTTATTTTTCTTTTTTTCTTATCTTAATTTTTTTTGAAAAATTAAAATAAGAAATCTAATGGTAAAATCTTTTAAACAAAAATCTAATTTAAAGTAGGATAATAATTCAACCAAACAAAATCAATTTTGATACTTGAGTAAATAAATAAATAAAAAATTAGTAGGGAATTTTCTGATATAAATATTGGCCTTCATTCATGCATTTATAAATAGGAAGTTTAGATTTGTTTGTTTAGTTGTGTTAAGCTATTGTTATGTAGGATTAGGATAGTCTATATAAAGACTTCTGATCTATCAATTTTACGGAAGCTAAGAATAAAAAAACATAATTTATTTGCTTTTATCAAATTTCTTCTACTTTGAGAACAAACTATTCGTTGTCCTGCTGTCAAACTCATCTTTCGACTTCTTTTTTATTTGGAAGGTTTAGGAAATTATCTAAATTGATATGATTTTCGTGAGGTGGACAGTTTTTAAAAAGTGCAAGGCTGTAAGGCCGTATTGCAAATTTCGTGGGTCAAATTTTGTTGTTTAGAGCCTCAATTTTTTCATTTTAATTATTTTTGGACTATTTTATTATTTTTATTAAGATTTTTTACCACTTATATAAAATTTATTTTTTATCATTTTTAATCTTATTTAAAATTTATTTTATCTTTGAACGCTTTTACATTATATAATGAGGTATCAAAGTATAAGACTAACAACAATAGCGGTGTTTTACGTGATAATAATCAGGAGGATGGAGTGACGAGAAAACATGATATTGCAACGATTAGAGCAGCACATTGATCAAATACAACATCAGGTAGATCTTGTAACCAAGCATTTTGAGGAACATTTCAAGAACTTGCAATTGCAAAGCATTTTATGGTTTTAGACCAAACATTCATATTACATTTGTAGGTCGCTAAATTTTGTTCTCATTGTTATTGTTATACGAAGGGGTCCTTCTGTCCATTTCTAATATTTACCATCCACTTTTTCTATTAAATTTTATAATGACAATTATACCTTTATCCTTCATTTTTATTTAATTAATTCAATAAAATTAATTTATTTTTCTTTATCTTAATTATATTTTAATAATTTTTTCTTTTATTATTTTCTTTTCTCCCCTTTTTCTGTTTGATTGATTTCGATCATGGAAATAGAGAAATTTCTCCGCTGCCACTTCAACTTCCAACTCTAACCATCATCTTACAACCACCACCTCTGTTTCAATCTGCATCATCTTCTCCAGCACCGGTCGATTCCACTGATTCACACCACCGCCCCACTACAAGCTCCCTTCTTCACCGCCGATCACCTCAATATATTCAAAGCCACAACCTTTCGAACCATTTTCAGTTTCGACCAATACCACTGCTGGCTCAGATTCGCCTCCCTCCACCAATTTTCACAAATCAAAAGCCATTCAAATTTCAAGCTCCACCCTCTCTTCCACAACTCTTCGATATTCATGACAAGATTCTACAAGGAAGAAGATGTGTTCTAGATAGAAATGAAGAAGACATTGTTCCATATTCGATGTATGAAAAGGAAGACATCGTTTCATTTGCTGGGTCGTGGCTTCAAACAGAGAGACGTGGTTGGCTTTTTCGTTGATGGTGTGGCTTGGAGCGGAGGAGATGTCTATCTTACTGTATTCTAGGAAGTGGAAAAAGCATAAAAACACAAACTCACAAAAATAGACACACCGTTTTCTCTATTTTCAAAAACTAAAGAGAGAAATACAAACACAAATTCAAAAAGAAAGAAAAATTTGATTTGATCTTAGCCGGAAAGAATTAGCAAGAAAGAAAGAAAAGGATGTAGTTGCAAATTTTGAGTATTATACAAATAATAAAGAATAATAATCTAGAAATGTGAGGTTCAAGAAGAAAGAATGTTAGAGTTAGAGAGAGAAAGGAGTAGAAGAATAGCAAGAGGAAGAAATGAATTGTAATCCTGAGCTAAAGACTTAAGCACCCATTAAATTGTCATAAAAATTTCATTCTCATTTTAATTTCAAAAACCCAAAATTGTAGTACACCATCATCAAAAAAAAGAGAAGATGATTAATGAATGTTTGAGAAAGAAGAAGAGAAGCACGAGCAGTAAAGTTAAAACAGAGAAAACATGAAAAAAAAAAGAAAAAAAATTATTAAAATATAATTTAACTAAAGAAAAATATAATAATTTTATTGAATTAATTAAATGAAAAAAAAAATATAGATATAATTGTGTTAACACAAAAAAGGATGGTAAATATTAGAAAATGGGAGAAAAGATCTCTTAATATAAAAGGACCAAAACACGAATAGCAGATTAACCCAAACGGTAATGTTCTAGAAAATTTTCCCTAAATTTTATTATGGGACCGCCGACGCCGTAGTAGACACGGTCAGTATGTTTGTGTGTTCGCAATCTTGTAAAAGCTCCGATGATTTCAACTAATTTGTTAGATTTACCTCTTTTTATATGTCATTTATGCATTGTGTTTTTTATCATTATGAATTTACCCATACCTTAATAGATATAACAGCATAACAAGTTTTTTTGGTAAATGAATTATTGAAATCGCTAAATATCTAATAAAGTAGTACTCTAATGATTATAGAACAGTTATAAAACATTATGAAATTAAGAATTTGCTAACTATTAAAATCTAAACTGCAGCCATTGAGATATATGTAATTTTTATTTAAAAAACGAAATAGTTTTCCTAATTTTATTTGTGGAATTTTCATTTTTTTATGTGAATTGCATTTCTTGATATAGTTAACTATTTTTACCTGAAAATAATTTTTTGAAACATTTAATGGTTATACCTAATTCCAAATTAATAGGAAATGATTATGGAACAATTATAAAAATATTTTTTATAATTTTGGTGGATATAAAACAGTAATATACATGAATAACTCTAGAGCTGACGCAGTGTAAGTGAAATCTTTTAAAGATAAAATAAATTCTAAATTGAATTTGAAAGTTTGTAAATTGATAATAAAAAATAAGAAAAGATAAAATAAGTTTCATACAGACGACAGAAAATTCTAACAAAAATAATATTAAAGCACTTTTTAAAACTATCCCTATTATAAAATACTTATTGCGGATTCCAAACGAATCATATGAGAAAATTAGATTTTTTTTCTTAAATTTACGTCTAAACTTACACGGTTAACCTCTTCCATGGTAATTTATTCCGCATAAAGAACAATCCCAATTCAATGAATATGAAGGAAAGCTTATTTATTAGAAGTAATGATAATGAATATGATAACAAAAACGATGAAGATGACTAACAACTCAATTGCAGTAATTAAATAAATGATTAAGCCATGATTACACAAATCTATAAAAATAGAAATAGATAGCGGTGGTTTTTGTCCTTCCTTCAAAATATTGCACATGTATTGCCACCTTTCATTTCCAGCGAATAAATATTTGAAATCTCGTATCCTACACGTAAGAATTTTAATAGAGCCCGTAAGTCCCGCATACATCCTCACAAAACTGTTATATAAACAAGTGCACTTACAGTCACGATTCTCAGTCTGTCACCATGGCTGCAACTCCAACAAACCCAGTTCAGATCTTACAAGTTAGTGCAGTGAAGCCATCACCCGACTCTCCCAATTCTCATTCACTCCTTCCTCTCACATACTTCGACACATTTTGGCTAAAATTTCACCCAGTTGAGCGCATTTTTTTCTATCAATTCAATCATTTAACTCGCTCTTCCTTCCAATCCTACCTCCTTCCAAAACTTGTTGATTCACTCTCCCTTGCTCTTAACCACTTCCTTCCTGTAGCTGGAAAAATCAGGTGGCCTCCACATTTCTCTAAACCAGCCATTATCTACAATCCAAATGATACCGTATTAGTCACAATTGCTGAATCTAATTCGGATTTTGCTCGTCTTTCAGGCAACCAAAAAATTGAAGCTACAGAGTCACGCTTCTATGTACCCGAGTTACCTGTATCTGACTCGGAAGCAGCAACTGTAGCCTTTCAAATAACGTTATTCCCAAATCAAGGATTTTCAATTGGCATCTCATCCCACCATGCTGTTTTTGATGGAAAAAGTATAACCATGTTTATCAAATCATGGGCTTACTTAAATAAACAGAGCAAAACAGAGCAGAAACCATTTTTGTCACCAGAGCTAACTCCATTATTCGATCGATCAGTAATTGATGACCCAGATGGGCTTGATTTGATTTACTCCAACAATTGGTTAGAAGGGAAATTTCCAGGTGCAAATGATATGCCAAGAAGCTTAAAGCTATTGCACTCCAAGAGAGATCTGTCCAACCACGTGCGATCAACATTCGAGTTTTCTCGTGAGGATATAAAAAAAATTAGAGAAAGGGTGATGTCTCAATTACAAGATCATGGTAAACTAAAATCGATGCATTTATCAACATTTGTTCTGTCTTTTGCATATACTTTAGTTTGCATCGTTAAAGCGAGAAAGCTACAAGGGAAAACGAATGTTTGTTTTGTGTTTTCAGCAGACTATAGAGCTCGATTAGACCCACCAATTTCTGAAAATTATTTTGGAAACTGTGTGAAGGGTTGTCCCATATTTACACAAGCAGAAGTTTTGCTTAAAGATAATGGGGTTGCCATTGTTGCAGAAATGCTTAGTGAGAAGGTTAAAGGGTTAGATAATGATAATGGAATGAGAAAAAATAATGGAGAAAAGGATGTGCTTGCAAGATTTATAAAGACAATGGAGTTGGGTTGTCCACAAGGCATAGGAATTGCTGGGTCTCCTAAGTTTGAATTGTATGGGACAGATTTTGGATGGGGAAAGCCAAAGAAGATGGAGATTACTTCCATAGATAGGAGTGCATCAATTTCCATGGCAGAAAGCAGGGATGGAAGTGGTGCAATTGAGATTGGTTTAGTTTTGAAAAAGCATGAGATGCAGATGTTTGACTGTTTGTTTTTTGATGGCCTTAAAAACATGTCTACTAAAAACATGTAAACTTTCTTTATTGCAAATTAAAAATCATTTAGGACATTACCAGTTGATTCTATCTCTAAAGGTCCTCAATTAGAGTTAGTCTTGGGCATTTGATCCAATGCTATTTGAATACCTTTTTCTTTGCTTTTTTTTCTTTTTTCAAAATGAAACGTTTCATACTAAAGTATTCCGTACTTAGTTTATAATACAATGTTAAAATCTAAATAACTGTAACTGCATTTAGTTTCGAATTCAATTTGTTGGTTAAGAAAAATTGAAAATAAAAATAAAAAGAATCACATAGTGCATTCAGTTCAAATGCACCATTTCAATTACACTCGATGTATTGCTATGCATAACAAATTTCGAGAATCATGAATAACAGTAAAATTACGTAGTCTTATCATTCTTTTCAAGCTCATATATCTCTGGATATATGATGTGATAACTTTTGGTCCCTTTTTTAAGGCATTAAAAAGTCAAATAACAATATTTGTAAGCTAAGAACTCGGTCAAGATTGATTCGAGAGATCCTTTGGGAACGAGCAATATGGCCTAAATTCTAATGTTAAAAAACAATGCATCAAGAAGTTTATCTCTAAAAAAATAGATAAAAATAATTGAAGTGATTGTTTGTAACATTTTCAAGAAAAAAGTGAATAAATCATTTAAATGACTTGATTGCTTATATATATTCTACAAAAAGAAGGAAAAATAGTCGTAGAGAAAAGAAAATTCATAGAGGATTTTATCAAATACAACTTGAATTTCTCATTGGCTACGCTGGCTTTCAATAGGTTTTAGAAACCATAAACAAATTGATGCGTGAACTGTTTGTTGTTAGTGTGATACGTACATGATAAGTTTATTGTAAGGTTCTGATGTGATAAGATTTAGTTTGTAAATAACTTATACTTATCTTTGGTAGTCTTTTGTATATTTAAACAAGTTAATCAATATATTGAGATATTCAATTGTTCCAAACATTGCTAGTCAGCTTCCCATTAAGTTAACTTCTTCCAATTATGTAATATGGAAGAATTAGATGCTACCTGTTTTACATGGCTATAATCTTTCACACTATATTGATTTTACTGATGTTCCTCCATCTCCCACGTTACCCGATTCTAGGAATGCTAATCCTGCCTATTTTGTTTGGTTCGGGGAAGTTTAGATTGTTATTTCTTGGATTAATTTCTTCTGTTTCTTGTATATTTAAACAAGTTAATCAATATACTGACATATCTTTCCTTAATGAAATAAAATTCAATTACTAACTAGAAAATAAATTCAATTACTAACTAGAAAAGTAAATAATATAGCAAATTCGTCCAAAATACTTGATCCACAAAAATAGTCCAAATTCACTATCATCCAACCAATGCACATTCGGCCTAAGCTTGTTTTCTTCTCAAGAAATGTACGTTGAATTTTTCTCAAGCTACTTATCCATTTTCTTGATAGCAAATTCTTGTAATTTCTTTGATAATTCTTATTGTACATACATTCCCAAAACTTGTTTGAAATTTCTTAACTCGACTTCTTGTCAAAAGACCATTTGGTAACATCAAAAGATCCTTATCAGCTCTCTTCTTCGCATCATTTCTGTGTCATTCAATTGTTATATTTGTGGAGAATTCCATGCACTATGCATTTATCCACGAGTTGTGGATTCGGTGTAGAAAGTTGAGCAAAAACTTTCACAATGCTACGTCTATTTCACCGGCCATGTATGTATTGTGAGTTTCTTAATTAATTTTAAGATATTAATATTTTTATTTAGTTTAATTAAATTTAAATATAATTAGAGTAATCTTTTTTCTTATTAAATTAGGTTTAGGGTTTAATTTGAGATTTTTAATTAATTTTAGGATATTAATATTTTTATTTAGTATTAATTAACTTAGAATATAATTAGGGTAATTTTTTTTCTTATTAAATTAGGTTTAGGGTTTTTTTTTTTATTTATAAAATGCATATGTTGTTATTTTATAGGGGGTTTTTATTCCTCAATCAAATATGAGACTTTCTCTAAATCTGTTTAGGGTTTATTTATCTTTAAACGTTTTTACTCTACATCAGGTGGTATTAGAGGTATGTCAACCAGCAGTGTTCTGTGACAGTGATCAGGAGGATGCAGCTCCATATGGGGCTCTGCTATTTCATCGCCTCATTCTCCTCATCCTCCTCCTCTTCTTTCTTCTTGCTCTTCCTCCTCCTCCCTTTTGATTTTTGTTTGATTTTGTTTGGACCATCATTTTTCTTTTAATTTTTCTTTTAATTTTTGTTTGGATTTTGTATTTTTCAAGTGATGGTAGTGTTGATCGGGGATTGTGTTGTTATTCATAAAGAAGATGGTCGCTAAGGTTTTTTTTTTGGAAGAAGGCTGTAGTAGTACCATATGGTACATATGCCCCATATATATATATATATATATATATATATATATATATATATATATATATATATATATATATATATATATATATTTTATAGCATATGCACCACCGGTACATGAGTTAGTGCTATATTTACCATTGGTGTTAGAAGTTATGTTCTTCTTTTTTGTCTAAGTTGTGAAGTAGAATATCTCGTTATGACCGTGTATGATGCAATATGGCTGAGAAGATTGCTAAAGGAATTGAAGAAGAATTAGACACCTTAAAATATATGGGACAGATCAGGAATATCTGGATCACCAAAGTTTGAAATATATGGAAAATATTTTGGATGGGAAAGCCAAAGAAATAGAGATTACTTCCATATACAGCGGTGGATCCCTTTCCATGGCAAAAAGCAAGGATGGAAGTGGTGTAATTGAGATTGGTTTAGTTTTGAAGAAGCATGAGATGGAAATGTTTGACTATTTGTTTGTTGATGGCCTTACAAACATGTACTAAATGTTATTTCGACAAATCTTGTCTAGTAAAAACATGAAATCTTTATTTGAATGAGTCTAGCTATGGCTCGAAGTCAAACTTTTTTATTTTAGTTTGGTTTCCTGTATTGAATTTTTTAATCAATTTTAATTTCAATGGTTTGAAGTTTGTGAATTTAAATCTTATAACAAAATTCGTATAATATAAATTTAACGGTACAAATTATGCTAAATCTTTTTTTAATAGCAAAATTGAATTTATTAATTTTTTCAATTCAGAAAAACTTAGTTGACATGATATTTTAATCATACGCAGATTCAAAATAAACCCATCACCCTAGACCATGAAACCCAAGTGAAAAAACCTTGAGAATAAAATAAGAGAGTGATTGGGAAAAGAATTTAAATGCAAGCTATAAAATGTGCATGAGATCCAGCCCTTTTCTTAGCAAAGAAGTATGCTAACTCATTAAATATGATATGGAATCTTGTTAAATAAAAAATAAAAATCTCGAATCTCATGGTGTGATTTGAAAAATAACAGATTCAAACTCTTTCAAAAATGTGTAATACATGTTTTAGAAAGATGTATTGGCAATCTATTGACAAGAAAGGCAACTTGTACTATAACTAAAGGTCCAAATAAGTTGAAGGACTGATTGAAATGTCATAATCAAATGAAGCAATTGCAGAGTAAAGTATGTATGAGGCATCAATCAGCTTCAGCTATGTCTACCAATTATCTCCTAAAGTCCCAAATCCAATTGATGAGTTCTCATTCCCAATTTGTAAAAATTTAGTTGTAATAAATATAAACTAATAATCGTCTAATAAGCTTCCCACGTAGTACAGGTAACTTTCGTACCTTTATTTCCTTTTTTTTTTTAAATTATTTATTCAAATTGTTGACTTTTTATTTGATGTAGATGAGGGGTGGCAGCTAATGGACAGGAAGCAATTATGTTCTTCATTTAATGTAGACAAATTGTAATAAATACCTTTGAAAAAATATTTAATAAGTTTACAGCAAATTTTAATCTTCTTTTCAACTAGATATTATTTTTATCTTTATATATATATATATATATATATATATATATATATATATATATATATATTAAAATTATTAAATGATATTTGTTAAGTCCATAAATTAAATACTAAAATAAACAATAAATTATTTATTTATTTTGTTATTTAAAAATAAAATACTATATTATAATTTTATTGCTACTCTAAATGTGTTTTCATGGGATACTGTAATGTAATTCGAAAGGATTAAGTATCTTTGTTCATAGGCTATAAAAAATAATGTGTCTCATTTTTGTCAAAGATGGTACACTTGTCTTTTAATATTGTAAGTGCTATTATAATTTCTTTCTCACTTTATTTCTATTTTAATTTCTAGCCAGTTATAAAATATGAAAATTATCAATTATATTGTACTGTAATTGCAAATATTAAAATTATTAAAGTTTGTTAAATATGTTTTCAATATAATTTCACCCATCTGAATAAATTTTCTAGGTAAATTACTGATGTGATGTGGTCGAACATGAGTGCTTTTATTGTACCAATGCAAAATTAATCTTACAACTTAATTGCTTTAAATGTAATTATATACCCAGGAAGGGGAACATGCTTGCTTAGCTATAGGAAGTGCTTAGAATCAGATTTTGTAAGTAATCAATAAGCAGAATGGCTATTTATTACATGTAATCAGATTTTATAAGTAATGGAACGATATCTCTGTGGTATTAAAAAAAAGCTACCCAAAATGATAAACTTGTGTGATTTGAATAATTGAAACGCAATTATTAAAGATTGTGAAAACTATAATTTGTTTGGTTTTGCTAAATGAGACAAAAAACAAAAAAAAAAACCAAAAATAAAATAAATTAAAGAGGTAGGACCTATTGGTTTCTGACAAAAAAGACTATTCCACGTTTGGCAATTGCATGAAGAGTGTACACTGCTAGTTCCTACATCTGTCAATCATATCATAATATTTATATTTTATTTAAAAAAATATTTACTGATTGAAATAAATAAATATTGCCTTTAAAATAAAATAGATATATAATGCCTCTTATTGCCTAGTGATGGTACTATTTTTTTGTATTAAGGTCTCAGCTGGCCACTCGCTCCACTTGTAGTTGGTCAAGACTTTGTGCATGGCTACTTTCGTTTTACTTTATTCTTATTTTGCAAAAAGTAAGATTACAAGAAACCGACGTCACATTCTCTTGCCTTTTTCTTGCTCCACAAACGCCATCCTCTAGTTAATTCCACATCACATTCGCCAAACTCTCACATCCTTTCTATTTTTTTTTTAAGTTAGAAATTCTCAAATTATAGTAAAATTCTGCTATAACATACACATGGTAATGGACCGGTTCGGCCCGGACGGCCCATCTGAACCGGTCCGTTGCTAATCCAGCCACAAAGCTTGGCTGGATCGGTAAGACAAATGGAACTTGAAATTTTTTATGGCGAAGACAATGAAGAAGAAAGAAGAAGAAGGATAGAAAATTTTTCATGTTTTTCTTTTTGTTAAACTTTTTAAAAAATAATTTTAATGTTATGAGAATCAAATTAAAATTTTTTTAACTAAACCAACGTCAAAAAGAAGGAAATGAAAATTGTCCATCCAGCATTAAGATTTTTTAAAATTTGAAAAATCTATAACATATTTATCATACATTGCAGATTGCATAAAAAGTGGAGGACCCAAACATAATTTTCTTTTCTTTTAAACAGCATGAGTAATTCTCCACTTTAAACATCTCTAAAATTAGAATAGTAATAAAGTTGGGAGAAATTGAAATAAAAATATTTAAAAACCCTAATTGCTTCCAAATTTTTAAGTATTTTGATAATGATTCCAAACATCAATTAATTTTGCCTCACATGAACCATAATATTTTTACTTTCTTTTCCCACACACCCAACATCAAATCAACAACAGTATCACAATCTAAATTAAACCAAACATGTAGATTTTGAAGCAACGTCAACCTCCTTCTATACATTACTAAACAAATCCAAATGTATAATATGCTACTGTAATGGTTGATTCTCCACTTCAACATGAAGGTATATTTCGAAGAAACTAAAGCCATTTCAAACTATTTTGTTTTTAAAATCCATCAAACAAAATTGAAACCCTAGTCTCACTAAATTATAATTTCTAATATAAACAAAAGCAGACATATTCACCACAAATTATTAGATTTTATATGATTCTTGCTCCAAACCTCTAGAAACTCATAAGCACACATACAATAACGAATTAATATACTCTTACCTTACTACCATTGCTTCAAAATTACATCATCAATGTTCAAAATCAAACATTGTCAAAGAAGCATTTTGTATTCTTGAAATTCAAAAGAGAAGAATAAATGTGGTAAGTGGAGAGAGAGCGACCAAATGAGAAATAAACACATAAAATCACATTTTTGCTCTAAAAATTAAGGGTCGTTTCATGGAAAAAATTATCTTTCAACGCCACTTAACAACCATTTTGGATCGATGACATAGAAATACTATGCAAAGAATTCATAGATTATAATTGTTATATTCAATAGGCAATCAAATGCCAAATACATATGGTTCAACCTGTTCGGACTTATTTCTTAAGGAGCAGTAATTCACAGACGACGACTAAAGCATTATCTAAAAAAATAAAAATACCGCCTATCATAATTTCCATTTTAGTTTTTATTTAAAAGGGATCGTAAAATTACCTTAATAAAGACGAGATGATTTTTTTTATAATTTTATTAAAATGCAGAAACAAAATGCTGCATTCTAAAAGATAAAGGAAAAGGGATATAATTGTAATATTCTATTTTTCTTTTGAAAATCTATTTTTTGGTAAAAAAATTAAAAAAGATACGGCTGTAATATACAGGAAGCATACACGCGGATGCAGTGGATAAAATAAAAATTAAATTATAACGGCTTTTTTTTTCCCTATTTCCGACAAATGAAAGGAAAAAATGACTTTAATCCTCCCTTATTCCTCTCACGCTTTTCTCTTGCGCTTCGCTCGGATCTCAAAAATCATCTGTCCTCCATTCATTCAATTTTCATTTCTCTGTCACTCTCTTCCTTCCTTTTCCCTTTCTCTCCTCTCTCATTCATCGCTCGACATCGAGAGCTCAACTCTCGATCCATCGAGCAAGCAAGACATCGCCAGAGAGCAAAAGTCTTGTCTAAATTTATAAATTTTTTCATCAAAATTAATGCTACTACAATTCATCCAAATATAAAATTTGAGGGGAAATAAAAGTTATATACTTAATTCAATTACGATTACATACCTGTAATAATTAATTTTAATATAAGAATGGAAGGAATTGCTACGCAATTACGGAGAGGAATTTCGCGGCAGTTCTCGACGGGGTCGTTGAGGAGGACTTTAAGCCGGCAGTTTACGCGGCAATCTTCACTTGATCCGAGGAGGAATAATTTGAGATTTAGCTTTGGAAGACAATCGTCACTCGATCCTATACGGCGGAGTCCTATTCATGATGAGCCGTTGACGGTGCCGGAAAATCTCGACACTACGATGCAGCTTTTATTCATGGCGTGTAGAGGAGATGTGAGAGGCGTCGAGGATTTGTTGAATGAAGGAATTGATGTTAATAGTATTGATTTGGACGGAAGAACTGCTTTGCACATTGCTGCTTGTGAAGGACATGTTGAGGTTGTGAAGGTTTTGTTGACTCGAAAAGCCAATATTGATGCTCGCGATCGATGGGGCAGTACGGTAATTTAAATTGTTCTTTTCCTCTTTTACAGTTTCAAGGAAGGAAATTAAAAATCCTCGAATATCAATTTACTGATTTTGAAAAAGTAAAAAATTTCAATATGATTTTTGTTGGAACAGGCGTGTGCAGATGCTAAGTACTATGGAAATGTAGATGTTTATAATATTTTGAAGGCTCGAGGAGCTAAAGCCCCGGTATAACATTATTTTGATTTCCTTTTTTGTGTTTTTGGGAATTTGGTCTATTATAATATTTGTCGTTATTTTAGAAAACCAGGAGGACGCCAATGACTGTTGCGAATCCTCGAGAAGTTCCAGAGTACGAGCTTAATCCCTTAGAATTGCAGGTTCGGAAGTCTGATGGCATTTCAAAGGTACAGTCTCAAGATTTGAGTAAATTTTTATTACATGATTTTTTTTTTTTTTTACCATCTTGCCAAAATTGTTAATGGGTATTTGTCATAACAGGGATCATATCAAGTGGCCAAATGGAATGGTACCAAGGTTAATGTGAAGATACTTGATAAGGATAGCTATACAGACCCTGAGAGCATGTATGTTTTTACTTTTTCCTTTATTAGTTTCTTTTTTTTTTCTTTCAAGAATCAATATGTCCTCATTTCTGATATTAGCAGTTAAAATCATCTATATATTCCTGTCCTGCATTGATTTTGGTGTATATGCATATTTGCTTGCAGTTAGTGGACTTATCTAATTTAATTTTGATGAAAGTTCTTGGACTCTGATTCTAGTCTATTTAGCCCTGTTGAAAACAAAATTCTGTTTCATCACATGCTGTATTACCATTGTGATTTTTGTCGAGGAATGAGAAATACTCTTTAATTACTTCCTGTAAGTTCATATTTTTCCTACATGAGGCAATATGCAGCCATATTTGCAAGTTTAAATGATTACAAGAAACTTTTCTTTACTTTTTAGTTTGTCTAATTTTCTGGAAGGTTCCTTTGTGTTATAACAAAATCTGGGATATGCTTGGAAGCAAGTACTAGATAACTATAGATTCAAGATAAATATGAATGTTTAATAGCATGGAAGATTCAAGGAAATCCAAGGTTGTAGCTTCAGTTAAATTTGCAGTTTATTTGTCTACTTTATTTGTCTACTTTAAATTCTTGTGAAGACACGATGATACTAATTTGTAGCTTCAGTTAAATTTGCAGTTTCCATTGTTAATTTGCCATTAGTTTCTATTAAGAAATGTGCATATTTCAATTTCACCGTGCTCTTTTCTTTCCTTTGGTTGGACTAGTTCACTAACTAATTCTTTTCTTCTTCAGAAGAGTATGATACTGGTGTAGTAACATTACTTATTGATGTCTCCGTTTTAGTCCCTTCAATTACTTGAAATTAGGTGATAGGCCTCTTTCTCATGTTCCTTTTTCTTGTTCTGTATTTCATCTGATTTATTTTTCTTAATTTTTCCATTTGAATAATACTAACTATATAATGTTGGTCTGGCTTCAACTTGAAAGTGCTATTATTTGTCGTAGGGTAAATTTCCAGATGAAGTCTTGGCAGTCTATAGTTTGTTTCTTTCCCTGCATTCAATATTGCTTTCCCCACTTTGAATGCTTTTCTTTCTGTTAGAGTTACTTTTCAATTAATTACTTATTTGGGATTTCATGTCCCAAGAATTTCTGGAATTTGGTGTTCAGGGTGTAACGATATTTTCTTATGATCTCTTCCCCCCTCATTTGTCTTCTCTTCCTTTTTGGTGTAACAGAAATGCTTTCAAACATGAGCTGACATTATTAGAGAAGGTTAGGCATCCCAATGTTGTTCAGTTCGTTGGAGCTGTCACTCAAAATATACCCATGATGATTGTTGCCGAGTATCATGCAAAAGTAAGCCTTTCGTTTCTCTTCAAGTACTTATCGAATCTGCTATAATATGAACCAGAAAAATCTATAATGTCCACTGTCCAAGAGTTGAGGATATAAGTAGTTCCCCTACTCATAAATCCCATAGAAGTTTATGACTTCATGATAGCATGGACTATTTTTAGTTTTGTATCTTAAATCAAATCATTGCTTTCATTTTCATATAGTTATGAAATTTCCTTTCCATATTTTTCAGATTCCAAACGAAAATTATTTGGTTTTGATGTTGGTTGAATTTGATGTATTATGGGTCTCGCTTGTAGTAGTAGTTTCTTCTTTTGTCCAGTCATGCAAAGCTAATGTTGTATCATAGTAGGGGCAGAGAACAATAGCTGAATTGAATGAATTTGATAATCTTAACTCTTAGCACTGCAACTTGCATATTTCAGGGTGACTTGGCAAATTATCTCCAGAAGAAAGGGCGTCTTTCTCCATCTAAATCTTTGAGATTTGCTCTTGATGTAGCTAGGTATGTACGAGTCTTTCGAACAGAAATTCATGGAATCTTTGCTGCAATACATGTTCCACTAATAAATATAATCAATAATGCCTTCACATCACATCCTTGTCCCATTTCGCACTCTTTCATTTGTATCCAACTTGTTGATCTTAAAGGTGACTTGATCTCTTGATATCAGGGGCATGAACTATCTACACGAGTGCAAACCAGATCCAGTCATACATTGTGATTTAAAGCCAAAGTAAGACAAGTAGTTAATATTGCATAAATTCTTTCATCACACTTTTGGAAGTGCACTTCTTTAATATTTGAAATTTTGGTAAGGTGCCAGAAATATTTTGCTGGATAATGGTGGTCAGTTGAAGGTAGCTGGGTTTGGTTTAATAAGGTTGTCTAAGATTTCACCTGACAAAGCTAAAATAGCACCTGGGGCCCCCATTGATCCTTCAAGTAAGAGCTTCCACTATTCTATCCATTTTTTTTGTTGAATGCTGCACTTATAAGATCCACTTCAAGATAAAGTAGGACCAGTCTGTAATTTTCTGTATTCCTTACCTAATATCATTGAATACATGTTAAAAAGGTGGAGCAATTCTTGTTATGGACTTGAATTTCAATAGCGTTGTTACTTTATAAACTTGCAGATATATACGCCGCACCTGAGATTTATAAAGGGGAAATATTTGATAGAAGTGTGGATGCATACTCTTTTGGTATCATCGTATACGAGGTAGCTATTGTTTCTCAATATCTTATATACTAGCAGTATCAATGCTCATTGAAATTTAATTAGGATATCAGTAAACCTGCTTCATTCATATAAGCATTCAGTCAACAGTAAGTACTAAATTCTTGTCCCTTGTGTTCATATTTTAGATGATTGAGGGGGTATTGCCTTTCCATCCCAAGTCTCCTGAAGAGGCTGTCAGATTAATGTGTTTGGAGAAAAAAAGACCGACGTTCAAGTCCAAATCAAGAAGTTATCCTCCAGATTTAAAAGAGTAAGTCCTATTTTTCAGCGAGAAAACATAGTCTCCATGGACTTTCACTCTTTTGATCAAATGGTTTTGAATGTAATCTTGATCTACATTTAGGTTGATAGATGAATGTTGGCATCCAGAACCTGTTGCTAGGCCTACCTTTTCGGAAATCATTGTACGATTGGACAGAATAGTTATCAATTGTTCGAAACAAGGATGGTGGAAGGACACTTTTAAGCTTCCATGGTATTTTTCCTTATAATATCTGTTTCAAACAGTTGCGTTATTCCTTTAAGTAGAAACAAAGGAATAGTACATTTTTGGAGGGTTAAATGTAATTCACAAGCTTTTGTGTGCAGGAAATAAGAGGCATTCAGTTCATATTGATGAATCAAATATAGGATGATAAGCTTGGAAATCTCCATCTGCATTACAGTTTTTGAGCTTTCTATGTACAATATCCTAAATATAAACCAAATGGAATCAATCTTTGGGATGAAAATGGAACGGAAAAATCTTATTTTCACTCAAAGATATACATATTTTGTAAGGAAATGTATTGTAGTTTTGTAAGCATATGGATACTCTTCATAAATACGAATTGACATGTGAAATATTTTTGTGATGAGTAATGTCTCCGCCCAAATTATCATGAAATTCTTATTTCCAATCCATGCATGTAAACATTTTCTATCCTTATTGCAAAATCATCTCTCCAGGCTCATTTCAAATATATTTGCCATTAAATATGATTTAAATTAATTATAAATAATTATATTTCGTCAAAAAAATTATAAATAATTATATAATTATTTTTTAAAATTTAATTAATTAATATTTAAAATAATATTCGTTATTAAAATATAATTTAAATTTAATTATTTAATAAAATAATTATATACAAATGATTTTATACTTTGAAATAAGTGTATTTTAGTCAACACTGATGTTTTCCACCCATTCGTATATTTATATACACTAATTATTTTGTAACGTATGTTGCATGCGTTAACTCATTTTATATTTTCGTTACTCATATTATAATTAATTTGATTAATTATATATTAATAATAATGAAATTTATATAAAATAATAAATTTTTGAATATATAATTCAAATGTTTAAATTTTTATCCATACAATATTAATACATCTAATTAAAACACATTATTAATACTATTAATTAATAAATTTAATTAGAATATTATATTAATACTAACTCCTAATTAGTATACATTATTAATATTAATATTATAGTATTAAAATTTTTATTTATTAATTCAGTAATTTAATAAAAACATAATAAAAAAAATTAGAAATAATAAGTGTACTATCAATTTCAATATTCTCACGTTCGTGCTTAATATATGTTATGGACTAATTTTTAATCACGTGAATTGCACATGATCACTCATGTTGTATATCCGTTATGTATTTCTGTTTATTTTATTATTTACTTAATTTATTTTTAGTGAAATTATTAATTGTATGGAGTTTTGAATATAACACTAGTAGAATATAAAAAATTTAGTTTTATTTTTTAATTTTTCCTTTTTTAAATTAATTTTTTTTAATTATCAAAATTATTTTTATATTGGTAAATATGACCGAAACGGGAATTATAATCTATATATTTTTTTTTATATTATTTATTAGACATTATAATAGTGTTAACGCTCGTTTTTTTTACCCCTAAAAACAAAAGTCTGATAATAAGAATCGACTTGTAAATTTTTAGAATGGATTTTCACAAACCACCAAATTTCCTTTCGAACTTTACAAATATTGTGCTTTTAAGGTGTTTGATCTTGTATTCTCAAAACTTAGCAATTTTACGCATGTAGAAATTTTCGAAACTTGTCAGGAACTGATTCGAATGATACTAATAGTTTTCCGACCGCATAACGCATTTTTGGCATAGTAAAAGTCGTTTTTTAACCTCGTCCGACCAGACATGGTAAACTTGCTGAAAGCCTTCGGCGTCGACAAAAATTTTCTCAATGGGTTTTGGTGTGTTTTTGTGCCTTTCCAAAAATCAGTGAAACATGGCATAGAATAATGCCACAGCGCCATTGTTCACTGCTGCGGCGGTGCCCGTGCTTTTCTTAAAGAGCATGAAGCGCCATGTCATGCTGAAGTCACTATCATGTAATTAGTGTCGTGGTGACACTCACTTAATTTTGGGAAGGCAACCTTTTAAACAAAATGACACGTGTCAGATAGAATGACACGCGTTTAGGCTTTTTTCCCAAAATACTATAAATATGAACCTCCCAGCTACCAGGCAAGGGTCTTAGTAATTTTTGGTTAGCCACTTACTGTTCTTGGCCTTCTCATTTCCTAAAAGAGATACTAAGGTTTTAGGTGGATTTTGGAACCAAGAAAAGGATAAAAACACATGGGTTTGAGAGTATTCATCCATTATTGGATACGAGCTCTCAAGAACCTCATTTTCCATTGCTTGAACAAACGGGTTTTGTAGGTTTGAGTGAGTTTTGAGAGAGAGTAGTAAGAAGAAGGAGGAAGGACTCTTGTTTGGTAGATTTCCAGTGGGTTGAAAGCATCAAAGTCCTCTGAGGATTAAGTTGTGCACCCCGATTTTTGAAAGGATCGAAAAAGGTTGCTGGCCAAATTTTAAGTTACCACTTAATTTTTGTTTTTTATTATGGTCAAGTTAAGAAAAAATTAATGACTCCATTTTAATTAATTATTAGCCCAATTTATAAGACACTAAACCAATGAAACCAAGGAGGATTCAGAGACTATGTCACAGAATCATTCCGGTTAATTCATTATGCAGGTCAATTTATCCAAATGATCAAGTCAAATCAAAGAAATAGAAAGGAATAGAAGAAGAAACCAAAATAAAGAGTTTTGGGTTTTTGGGACTGCTATTCGAAATTATAACCCGAACATGACAACATTTTCTATTTTGATTGGAAATCAAGGCTGATGTAGTTCAGAAACTAATTTAACAGCAAAAAGAAGTATGCTTATGCATAAGTGTGTAAATGATTGTGTATTTTGCGCCTTTGACGACGTGAAAAGATTGTGTATTTTGCGCCTTTGACGACGTGAAAAGAATGTCAGACTATTTATAGCAAAAATTGAATGTCGGATGCTTCGCAATAAAGCTATTTGAGATTAGGTGCTTAGTGCCAAAAGAAGAGTTTAGATGAGTGATAAATTGACAAAGAAAAGTTTCAAAATTAACTAGTTTAGTCTTCAACCGCTTCGAAGTTTCAAAGTGTTAAACTTACCTTAACACCTCCAAAATGCTTAGAAAATCATCTAAAAGAGCTAAAATTGTAAAAACCTATACTTATTGTCACGGACTTGGTCGCAATTCCAACGAACCGTGCGGCCTAGCAAACTTCTTCTCTAAGTTGCTAGTCAGCCTACTCTCGAACTTAGCAGAATATAGAAAGCTAAGTAAGAACGAAGGAACTTGAATTCAAAGAAAAGAACTTTGTATTATTCTTTCTAAAGCTTACAAGGCTTCTTGAGTGTGTGAAATGAATGGGAAGGAGGGGTATTTATACTACTCCACCTCCTTAATACTAGAGAACATCTAGAATATTCTACACATATCTAGGATATTCTACATAGGAGCTTAAGATATTTACAAGGTAGAAGTATCTATAATATTCCGGAACCTTCCAAGCTTCTCTATCAAGTCCCACATATTTCTAGAGAGTTCCGGACTCTTCCAGACCATTGTAGACACTTCCGGTTGATTCGGGGAGGTTGGGTACTGAACCTCTGCGGATTCCGGGCAAAATTTAAGCGGTGCGTCACACTCCACTTGGGCATCATCGACTCTAACGAAGCAGAACTGCTAGCTATTCTCTAAGATTTTTCCCTTATTTATAGATTGGTGTCTTTCTCCGTCGACGAGACTATGGAGGTGGCGGGAATATTTCAACAAGTTGAATAGAATGATGAATGAACTGCCAGCAGTCTCTTTCGTTAAAATATCCCACTGCAAAAATGCTTACTCATACAACTTAGCAAAGAAAGATGCTAATTCTCAAAACTCCTTCGTAGCTTGGACTTAATTCATTTGATCACAATGGTCTCTTATCTCTAGCGTACCTTTGGGCTCTTACTAAACAGGTCCTACAATTCTTTTTGTCAATTTATGCTTCCTTTGATTTCTTTGTAAATTGATACTCCACAGGTTTTTCCACTTAGCTGTTATGGCTCTTTGCACAACCATGTTTAGCTAAATTTTTCATGGCTTCAAAGATTAATAAAATAAAAAATTGCTTTACGTTTCAAAAACCATAATATCATTTGAACATATAAATAAACATCAGTTCTACTATACACTTATATAACGTTTGTATAATTTACTTCTGGTCCTATATTAAATCCTAACAATTGATCAATCCCTTCTGCAGCAAGGTTTTACTATACAACACTTGTTCATTTGCGTTGAGAAATGGACTATCTGGTTCTTAATGTGCTTCCAGGCTAAACCAGTTCCCAGTCTAAATGACCAAGCAGAATACAGTGCTTCTGCAACAACATTTGACAAACCATTGTTGCTTATGTCCAGCAACTGCAAATGTTTTGCCCTGCTGATGGCCGTCAAGAATTCTTCAATGAATTGGCAGTCTAAAGATGAATCTTTTTGACATGAATTTGTGCAGCTGCCATCAATTTCAGGACCACCTCCTACCCCAATCATATTATCTTCACTATCAGCAACTTCAAGCTGATTATAATCAGTGGTCAATGCACATGAAACCTGCTGATGATCCTCAATTTCATCAGGAACAGGCACCTTTGAAGAAGATTCGGGTTTGTCAAAGTTGGGCCGCACATCTGTACTTCCCTTCATGGTTGAGTCATGTTGCAGCATGCAAATCTTTTCCTGTTCAGCATTCTCAGCTAGATGCAGCTTTTCTAGACTATCATTCTCTGAAAAATTAAATAACCAAATGAATAACTGAATCAATAAGGGAAAAAAACAAGGAAGATTATAACGTGTTTGGTGTAAAAACCTGAGAGTGCCTTAATCACTTGAACAACTCCATCTAAGCCCATCTGACATTTGTTTAGGACCAAAACCTTCAAAGAACATCGTGGATTCCTAAGCAAGGAGACTATTCCACTTGTACCCTGTATTTACCGCCACTGAGTTTCTTACGATTAAAGAGAACTTAATATCAATTGCTTGTAATTAAAATTCAACATGAAACAAATTATGATATGAAGCAGCAGAATAACATCAATACATTTTTCACAATCCAATTATGAACAGTATAATTTTCCCTGTTTCCTATGTACAACTTTAGTACATAGTGATTTTTCTTATTGTGTGCCTTATTTATGCATAAACCTTCATGCAAAGGCAAAAGCATTAAATGCAGTTTCCGAATTTAATCATTCTGTCAAGATCATGCACACATGATGCATGATTCAACACCTCAATCCATGGTAATTGAACAGTAAGAATCCATAAGGTCAACTAAGTGTCTATAACTGTTTGCAATGACAACCAATGACTGACAATAAGAAACACTGTTCATGTTCCATCAGCAAGTTAAAGGATCTACGAGGCAGAGATTTTGTTGGTTATGTTCAAAAAAGACCAATTTGATCTCAAATAAATTCTATGAAAGTCAAAGAAAGTATCAATACAACAAAAATGGCACACAACTTTCTAATTGTGCATGGTGTGTTTTCTAATTTTTTTTTTTTTTTATATTTCTCTTGCAGTTCGTTATAGTAGCAGTCATATCCAGGGTTCAGAATCATATGCAGAAGTTTAAATACTGAAGATCATTTGATTGACATACTATGTAGTTGAACAGAGATGTGAGGAAAACTCAGGCATTCAGTCATAAACAAGAGACTTAATTTTCACCATAAATTTTTCTTTTTTTTTTTTTGCGAATAGTTTTAACCATAATATAAATGCGTGAACACGCGATAAACTGCAAGAGTTCATTATATAGATCAATATCTAAAAAGTCGTTTACAAGCATACTTCCCAACAAGCGAACAGAACACCAATGCCAAATTTCAAGATACAGAAAATTAAGTGCTAAGCTATTAAAGAACAAACCTCTTGCAAAATAGGGTTTCCTTCCAGGTTCAGCTCTGTAACTCCAAAAATTAGAGTATTCTCACTGTTAAGATTGTGTATGTATGTGGCTGTTACTGCACAATATGATAGGTCAAGTTTCACAGATTCTTGAGACCCACTGAACATTGATTTCGTTAATTGAACTGCTCCATCCTAAATTAAGGCCATTTTTCAATCATAAAGTAGAAGAAAAATGCAATAATCTCCACCCATACATTTGATAAAATGCACAAGTTGAACAAACATAGAAGTTCACTCACAGTTCCTATGCCAGTGCTTCCAAGCATTAATCTTGACAGGCATGAATTTGCAGAAAGGTGACAAAGGCTATCGATAACAGGTCTCTTTATCTCCAATCCATTCAGACTCAGTTCTGTAAAACTATGGGAAAAAAAAGGAAATCAGAGTTCAAAATATCAAATAGCATACTATATAGAGTAACAAAATTCTAAAATATCAAATGGTGGAATAATGAAGAGAAACTTTTGCTGCAACATACCTTTTCAAAGTGGCAAGTTTTGATAATAGGTTAACAATAGCATTTCCAGAGAGGGGGTTATTATACCCTGCCAAAATTGGGACTTAAGACAACAAAGAGGAAAATTACAAGATTGACAGTCCTGCATGTATATTTGCCAATATTAAATATACCTATGGCTAGTTGGGCCAAGGCAGAGCCAGAATTTAGCGCATCGGCAACCTTTTGAATTGTTCTTGATGTGATAGAACATCTCTCTATGTTCAAACTATAAAGAGCTACAAACAAAGAGCATGTATAATCAGAAGAAATGGATAGGGATCAAAGAATCCAAATGCTAGCTAGCATCATAAATGAAACAATGTATTGACATGAGAGTCATTTTCTGAAGACTTTGATTAGAATAACATATTGGTAACCGCTTAATGACTTTGATAGCTTGCTTCTAAATGATAAAGCAGTAAAGATATCTAATTTACCTCTGCAGTTTTCCAATATTGTCGAAAGGTAAGATCCACATGCATCAGTGAGACGATTTCCAGAGATATTAAGTACTTCCAGTCGAGCAAAAAGCACTGGACATTCACAGATCTGGAGAAAAGAAATTAAATGAGTGAAAGCGCATCATCGTAATCTAGCATATCTATCTACAAAAAGAACTCAAATATAATTATTTAAACCAACCAATCACAATAGTATAACATAATTTTAGGACCACAGATTTTCTTAATGACATGACAAGTACATTAACTGTTTAATGAGCTCAACAAAACAGTGACATCCTTGGGGTCTGATAGGAATATTGCCTCCATCCCTAGGCCCTTTTTGGTTTATTTCAGAAGAGGAAAGAAGATAGTTGTGGGTGACATGAGTAAAGATCAAGGATACAGAGACATCATGGAAATTAGTTAGGCAGCGGATTATATATTGAGAATGAATTGGAAACATTATCTTTTAACTGTGCTGATTTCTCTGTACGGGCGTCTGTCTGTGAATTGATTCATGTAACCATTTTTATCCTTTTGTTCTGTTTTCTTATTGTTTAATTCATAGAATCACTTCATATACTATGGAATTCATTCCATTCAGGTTAATGTAAGTCCACTCCTGACTTTTGCTGTTACAATCACTTTTCCCTTACTGTTCTTTAAATAATCTTCCCTCAACATTCTAATATCTATTGATGTCCGACAAAGAACAACTGATCAATTTAATAAGCTAAGATATTTGCTTCATCAACACAAAATTCATTCACCTAGTGAAACTTGAGACATGAAAAAGGAGAATGAAGAAAACATTTGCAGTCTAGATAGAATTAGAATTTGTGCAAAAAGGAAAGGTTAATCCTCAAAATCAATAGCAGAAAACAAAGCAGTAGGAAATTGAACTACTTGTTTAAACAAAGAAAGCTGCATGCAAGTTAAAAACCTGAAACAAAGCAGTTGGGCCAAACCGATTGCAATGCAAATCCAAAGCCAAGCCCCCATATTTCTGTCCTGACGTGAAAAATTGTTGAACCTTTTCCATCGTTCCATTTCCTGGGAAAAACAATGTTAATTTTGACCAAAACTAGAAATACACATAGATGGTTAATTTCAGCTGGAACTAAAAGAAGATCAGATTCCTTTTTTTTTTTTTTTCTAATAGGGGTACCACCTGTTAAAGTCCATGCATCAGCACACACATGGGCCAGTAAAGGATGGAGGTTGGAATTCATCTTGCATGAGACCAATTGGCTTGTGCTAAGCCAAACATCTATTCCATTATAAGTCCTTAGCATATTTTGTGCAACTGGGTTAGCCAACTCATCCCAACATCAATAGGTAGGTTACCATTAGCAAACACACAGACCAACTACCATATATCCATCAACTTCGGTATTGTGGAGCTCAAACACAGCTCCAAGATCTAGCCTGCTCGGCAAGTTGTCTCTAATACCATTGAAAGTTCATGAGCTCACACACACATGTGCTCGTAAATGATGGATGTTTAACTCATCTTACTCACGAATGATGGAAGTTGAACTCATCTTGCATAATACCAATTGTTTGGGCTAATTACATCTATTCCATTATCAGACATGACATATGTCATGCTTATTCAAATGTGGGATACATTTCCAAACACCACCAATATCTAAAATTTTTCAATTTGGTCAAAATTCATTGCCTTTTTCTTTTCTAGTAACTAACTATGAACATTTATTCCAATTAAGTTGATTTGTTTGGTTTCCTTGTTAGATTGCTAATGCAAATAAAATAACCCTATATTTACCTAATATGTACATGCTCAGCCAAAATGAATACAATATAATATTTATGTTAAAAACCACTTAAGTAAGATCCTAAATTTGACCTCTTCTACCCCAATAAAATTGCCCAAGCCAAACATCCGGTCATCCTCAATGTTGTCAATGAAATTGACATCTACCTATGAATACCAAAATTTGCTACCCCTAGTCTAGTCAAGACTACCATCCTTATCAATTTCAAGACATGGCCACATTTACTTCAATTAAGGATGTCATACAATTCCAATGAAATTGTGGTGATAACACATTCAGTAAGGTCCACAGTCCACATATGTGTTCTTCGTATATATGCTTTCTCTGGAAACAGTGAAGACATAAACTTTAAAAAATATATATATAATCATGTGGAAAATCATCAAAAGAGAAGACAATACACTTTCACGTTGCTAGCATTATCATGGTCCTAATCTTCCTTCCCTTCTAATTACCTTCAATCAAAATTCACTACATTTGTAAGAAATTTAATTTTGGGGAAATGAGTTTTGCCATTTTATTTCTAGCAAAACAAGTAATTTCCCTTTACTTTAGATTTCATGTCATAAATTGGAAAATTGATCTGCTAGCTATTCCACGCAGGACAAAGGACTACTATAAGAATAGGAAAAAGTGTGGATCTGCAAGTCCCATTGAATTGGCATATCTAACAGCCTCTTTCTTTGGAAGATCTCTCTTGTATTTGGTACGGCATGGCACCATAGAAGACAAAAACCAGATGGTGAGCAGAACATAAGGAGAACGCAACTTCTTGTGGTTGTGGGGATTTGCTCAGCTAGTACAAGCCTTAAAAGATGAAGGGAGATATGCGTGACACAGGATAGTGAAGTGAGACAGGGAACGGGACTGGAAGGGAGGAGGAAAGGGAAAAAAAAAAAGAATTCCAAATGTTATCTCTTAGATCCTAATGAATACAACATTTCCAATTGAGTTGGATATAATAGCAACTATTTTTGGAAATGGGGACAAATCTAATAGAATTGTTGAAACATGTAAAGATTTGAATTCTTTTGTCATTAGGACCACCCAAGGTAATTAATATCCACTACGACTTCGAAAAAAACGAATCAAATATCTGAGGCTAACTACTTACCTAAGAAATTATGAGAAAGATCCAACATGGCAACTGCCTTATGTGTATGCAAGGCCTTCAACAATGGAGCTATTGATATATCCTGTAACTCACATTCTGACACAATAATTTCATCTTCAACCTGAGAAAACAAATGTGTGTGTGTGTGTGTGTGTATATATATACATATCAGCCAAACAACATCCAAGTAAAAGATATTAATGTAGCTACTCACTATCAATCATCTGCATCTATTAAGCATATATTATTACCTCCGAAATGTATAGTTTTTGAAGCAATTTCATATTGGGTGCCTCAGATAACTCATTGCAGTAGTCGATGTACAGTTGCATCAAACGCTTTTGAACCCATCCTGTTAAATAACAAAGAAGTTGACAAACAAAGAAATTGTATATTTTGTAAACATAGAAAGAATAAAGCCACTATGCTGCAGAGAATTAGCAAATGACCCTAATCTATGATTGCTTAATTTGAGGTTTGCAGAAAACCTTAGTTTATTCAGTAGTTTCACAGATGATGAATTCACAGTTCTAGTGTATTTTCACAGAACTGTTCTATGTGATTTCTTTTAAAGTAATGCAGAGAAAGAACATAGGAAACCAAAAACAGTGGTATCAACTTCATCATATTCAAACTCATACAAACTTCTAAATTGGTATATTTCAACATTAAGAGCTCAAGTCAGCCAGATTTTACTTAGCACGGTTCCAATCACCATCAGATTAGCAGAAAAGTCATTTAAAAAAAAAAAAAAAGCTTACCAGCAAAGCCAATATTGATAATTAATTCTTTTTATCAACCCATCACAAGAAGCCACCATCTAGCAACAAATTTAATATACCTCAGACAATCCCAAATGTTTCTCATTTTTAATTATTCCTCATCAAATAGATAAGGTCCACTGAATACATAGTGCTGGGAAGAAGATCACACATCAGATAATAAACTTAGCACAACCAAATTGGTTTTTTGCAATATGGTTCCATTCCAGTACTTATCCCCTACAAGCCCAGTTTTGTACATATATATACAAAATGGGCTAGATCCTACTCGTCTTTGAACCTTGTTTGAACAGAGATGACCAATTTTTATTGGCACAAGTGAGCTTACTTGGTTAGTCTGTGTACTGGTAAATGTCAACCAGCTTATTGATCGTGGGTCAGGTAAGCCACACTATCCAATTGCACTTAAGGGAGTGTGTTCGGAAGTAGATCCAAATTAGATAATAATAATAATCAAATATGTAAAAGACTTATAATGAAATGAATATTGGACTTAGCACAAGCAATTGGTTCTGTGAAATCCCACCTATAAGTCCAATTTTGGTATATGGTTCTGAAATATAATACAAAATATAACTGAATCAGGAAGAAGTGCTACAGGGAAATTATTATCGACAAGTAATATGACTCCAAGAGGAGTATAGAGAAAGATCAAGATGCTACAATTTGCATAAATAAAAAGACAAATGTAATATATACCATTAACAGAAACTTCAATCACAATATTTCCTTTTGCATAAATAAAAAGACAAACGTAATACATACCATTAACAGAAACTTCAATCACAATATTTCCTAAATTTTCTTTAAGTGTTTTGATAGCAACCAAGGATTCTAGGACCTTTCCAGCGAATTCCATGTGACAAATTATAGGCAAAAGACCTGATGAGACAAAAACAGCAAATTTTTAAGATTGATGAAATTAAAAGAAAGGCGCCCCCAATGAGGGTGTGGGGGTTCTAAATATGTGAAATGAAAATGCATCCTCCAAAAACTGTAATGCTTGAAATTTTTCAATTAACTTGCACTGCCTAACAAAGGTCCCTCTTGACACAAGATTAAAAATTGAGTAGGCTACCCGTGCTTCACTAAGACAATGGTGATAAATAGGTAACCCTAAAGGGAAGGTTCAAAGTTAGCTATGAGTAGATAAGGCTTAATGAAAGTGCTTTGGGAGCAAAATAGATTCCTTGTATTGCTGTATTGTGTACTCGTGAGCTACCTTTAATAGGTTAGTCAACTTGATTAAAACTTGTGGAGAGAGCTTCAGGAAAGCTGGCTGTTATAGCAATAAGTATGTCCTCAATGATCCTGACTTACAGAAAGTGTACTGTCAACATATTGTAAGGAAAGTTTAAGCCCACCCATGTTACCAACTATACTAAAGATAATATCTAGAGTACACATTTTTTGTAAATATCAACTTGTTCAGAGGTTAAAATGCATAGAATCCAAATTCCATAATATTAACTGCAAAGCTCATGATATCCAAAATTATGCTCACCCTTTGATCTCTTCTGCATAGGGAGCTGCAGATAATATAAACAAGCTAGCTCAATTTTGATTGACTCAATGCTTACTTCACCATCATCAAAATATGAATCTACACCAACATTAATCAAGACATTATCGATTCTGAACATGACGAATTGCTGCACAATAAAGAGATAAAAGTTTAGGAAAACATGATAATGAAATAACAATTAGATTGATGATAGAATAGGTAATACATCATGAATCAATAAGGGGGCCATCTTCCAGTTACATGATTCAACTTCAGCTTGGAAATAAAAAGGTTTTAGGTTCAAGGCCTGAAAACAGACATAATGAAAACAGGAACTGGACCTCTAAATCATGAAAGGGCGCTCCCAAACTCGTGGTTAACCATATTAAGGAAATGCTATTACAAACATTAAAATTTAAAAATTTTCTCCCAGATTTCAGCTAAATGACAACTAGAGGCTACTATTTAGATACTATGTCCCATATTAAGTTCAATTATATAGCAGGTTCTCACCGTCCAAACTATATGCATGTATGTGTGTCTGTATTTCCAAACATAATAATCTTATAGACAAAATTACAAAAAAAAAAAAAATCGCAAGTTAATTAGCAATTTCTAAAATCTTAACTGGATTTATTCATAAATATCCAAAACATCATTTTGCAACCCTACAGAGTGGGAACACTGGCTTCCCAGGGGTCTGGTTCTGTCTCAAACTTACTACTGATCAAATCTATTTATGGAGAAACAAAACATAGGGAAACCAGGGACATATGCACATGTATAACAATGGAAATGGCTAAGGAATAGGCAATAGCCACATTATCTGATTGGCCATACACATTCAACTGCTTAAGATTGAAATAACAAATGCAAAACTAAACGTAGAAAATTATTAAATTAAAAAATGTAAGACTTACTCCATTTTCATTAACAGAATTATGCAGCTTGAGTTGCACATCATCGTGTCTATGCATTAGGCCTTCAGAGATATCAATATCACATTTAGAACCACTAGTAGCAAAACCAGATGGAAAAGCAACTTCATCAGCACTCAAAACTTTTCTGGAAGAACTTGAAATTTTATCTGAACGAGTGTTTTGTTCAATATTAGGAGGATTACAAGAACTGGCAGCGCATTCAGATGCAACCCTTGAGAAATTCTGCCAAACCAAGAAGAGGCACAATTAAACAATTAGGCTTCATATTTAGAAGAAGTTAGTTAATCCAGGTAATTGCATACCTGAAACTTGGGTGAAGACCTAGCTGGACTGTCTTTCTTACCAACTGCAATCAGATGATGCATAAAAATCAGTTCAGCAGAAATTGAATTTTAGAGCTCAAATATGTTACAATGAAAAACCCACATTCGTCAGCAACATCCTCAACTGCAAATCTACGAAAACTTCCACTGTGGCAGTCTTCATCATGATGCATTTCATCTTCATCATCCGAAAGAATAACCATTCGAACTCGTTTATGACCAACAACTCTTTGCTGCTTACTGTTTGTTTTAGACAAACATTTCTTAGAAGCTGTAGTTGGCTTATAAGAAGCATTGGAGTTTTTTGCTTGAGCTGTTTTTTCTGCAGATAAATGTTTTCTGCAATTATATAATGAAATTAGAGGGACATCATCGTCACTCTTAAACTCTTGGAGTCTATCTAAACATTTTGATCTTGTAGTGCTCGATTCGCTATTTTGGAGTGAACCAGATGCACTAGATCTAATATCTGACATACAATCCTCATCTGTATCAGTCTCAGAGCAGCAAACTCTTGCAAAATTCTGTGTTTGAGGCTCACTTTGTTTTGATGATGCCAGTTTGTCAATTTCAACCTTGAGCCTCCTAAACAAGAGAACTTTTTTAGCAAAAACAATTCTTTATAGTAAGAATAGTCTATAAGACAACAGTATTTCAGTTGCATTTAGAAAAAATACTTTGAACCATAAAGTTAAGTGATTTTAAGGTGAGGTTTATGGTCCTCATTCCTAAGATAAGATTCTGAAATCCCTCAAGCTACCTGCTGGCAGTTAACCTAAACAGATAGAGGATATAGCAAATAAAAATTACCTGGCCTCGTCAATATTATCAAATCTTATCATGTGACAGTAGTGCATATTCTCTAGTGCTGAAAGTTGAATAGAAGTTAGCTTAGCTTCAACTGCAATCCTACATAATACAACAAAATATGTGTAAAATATATAATGCTCATGCTGCTGTGAATTACTGGAAGTTAATGGAAGACCTTTCTACTGTGGTAAATTGTTGCTACAAGTCTAAAGAATCAAATGTTATGCCATGTCGATGCATCTAATCTTTGAGTGTGTTAGTCAAGGTGATTGAAGTCTTTGCGACATGCAAATTTTGCATCTTATACAGACTCCATTTATTCATTATATTAAAGAGGAAGCAGAATTTATTTCAAAATTCAAATAGATGGACACACACTCACACATATATACAGCCTTGCAGTTTTTAGATGTAAAACAACCCTCTTAAATTATCACAAACAGTAGTTCACATATTAGCATTGCCATTTAACCTAAGTTAAGCTGTGACTAAACAATTTACACAGTCAAAATAATGTATAACTTCAGACATTTCTAAAAGCAATTTTTGCCAAAGCTCCTGTGCACATATGACTTCTGTACTGGATTAATGAATGATCCACTCCAGATGCCAAACTCGACATTACCCTTTTCCAATAATTTGTCAAGAACCACTCAAAAGCTTAAACTTGAGAGCAGGTCAGCAGGGTTGGATAATAAATGCTTGTTCAAAGCACAACCCTCATGTGAAAGCCTAGCGGGGGCTTAAACAAGCAGAAGACACCTCTATGTTATACTGAAATTTAATCAAAAATTAATTAGGACTCCTAAGATCTAGAAGTCCATTCAATATTAAAAAGCTACTAAACCTAAAACCTCAATATAAGTGAGAACCCAAACATAGATTTTAAATCTCCCAAGAAATAAAAATTCACTGAAGGAAACAAGTTGCAGAATAACTACCGATAACTCTCTTTATATGCATCCAGTGCTCCAGTCCATTCACCAATAGAGTCCAAAACATTACCAATGTCATTTTTAGCTAATGCTTGACCCTGAAATCAATAACAACCAAGAGTAAGCCTTTTGATCTTTGCCATTGAAATATGGTAAACAATGGCAGCAATTCATTCACCAGGACTAAGATAATCAGTGAATTTGAGTAGCTCCTTATCTATGCATCTACCCGGGTTCTTAATTAATTGATAAAGATAATAACAAGTTAAGCTGACTAAGCTATCAGGAAAAGATAATTTTAATATATGCCTACACCTCAAAACCAACATACTTACTTCCAAGTTACCAATTGTGTTATATGTCTCCCAACTCATTGTGTAACATTCAATGGCTTTATCAAAGTCTCTAAGCTTCTGGTACGACTCACCAACATCCCGAAATGAATCACCTAACTTTTCTTTGTCACAAAGTTGTACTGCTACCCTCTTCTTTAATTCCGCAAATCTGTGGTGCTGTAAATAAATATACAGAAAATGCAATCACATCAAGGAATTAATGTTCTTTAACTAATCAGACAATCAGAGACATGGATACCAGCTGCATAAATATATCCTGAAGGCCCAATAGATGCAAAGAATATGTTATTGAGACAATAACGCATGATATTTGTGCCCAACACAGTTTAGAATCAGCCATCCACATCAAAGACTAAACAAAGGAAAAAGAAAACAACATGCACAAGCACATAAAACTACGGTCTCCCAATTAGTTTGTCTGCAAAACAACCATGTCATTAAACTGATATTGCATCTACAATGCAGTCTAATCAACATCACACCTAAAGGCTCCCGGATGCCATGGGAATTTATATATAATGTTAATTATGTTTAATAGGAACAGATTTATAGTTGAGTACAGTTTAAAAATCTACCTAAGAAAATGAGTTAGGATGTAACTAGAAGTAAAATGCTTCATTAGCAAGCCATATTGGAATATGAAAATATTCTTAAAAACAAGGCCAACAGAATCAAATCAAGTAGGTTTAGCACCATTTCATTAGCCTTTACTAGACACATTTTAAGTACATTAAAAATTTTGATTAAACGAGCACTTGAGAGTTGTTTGCTCTGATACACATGGTTCTGAAAATTACCTCATTCCATGCACCAATAAAGCTAGACTTCTCAATGAGACAAACAAGTGATGAATACTGCTGCAACAAAAACTTGCGCTCAACTTTTGTACCTATTGCTTTTTCCATATTTCTCATTAACTTCTTAAGATTCTGTTCTTCTTTCTTTATTTCATCTTTTACCTTAATAGCTGCTTTTACAATCTCAATATTTTCTTTAATTTGCTTGACTAGAGCATCTTCATCTTCCATGGATTTTGCTAAATTTAATGCCCTATTATAACAATGAATCGCCTCCTCATACTTTTGAATCCTATAATGCAACTCACCAAGATTGATGTACCCTTTTGCTTCCCCTTGGCAATGATTAATATTCTTACAAATGATGATATCCTTTTCAATGTGCTGCCTAGCTTTATCCCACTCCCTCAGCTCCATGTAAACATTTCCAAGATTGTGATGGAGCCTGCTGCGGCCATCATCATTTTCACTGACCTCCTCTTCATCACAGATATTTAGTCCTTTTGTGAGAATTTCCTCAGCTTCTTTATAATTGTCAAGATCCAATGCAAGCATTCCAATATTGTTATGTGCATCAATGTACTCTTTAAGGAATGAGGCTTTATCAGATGTTGGATTTTCATTAAGAGTTTGAGCAAGCATCATCGCTAACTTGAAATATTTTTTTGCACTTCGAACAGCAACAGGGTTATCCTTCGCCATAAAAAGCTCATGGTATGTACGACCCAGTTGGGTACTGGCTCTTTGCTGCTCAATGATGTCATCGGCCTCCTTTGCGAGATCCAAATGTATTTTCTGCAATTAAATATGATACAGTAATAAAGTCAGCTTTTTGAAATGTATCAAACAAATGTTTTCACAATCACATTTGCATTTCTGAAGTCCCTTATTAATTACTTTTTCATATCAGCAAAAATATTTGATAATGTAACCATGTTAACCTTATTTTCTATTTGTAGATTCTTTTGCTTCATTAGACATAAGGATATAAATATAAAAACTTATATCTATTCTTACTAATATCCATATAATATTAAAAATTTTTGCAAAACATGGTGCGTATTCTTACTAGTATCCGTAAAGTATACATTTTTGCAAAACATGGTACATTTCTAATGTGAAAAATAAATAAACAAACATATTATTTTAACAAATGACATTTTTTTCTGGAACTGGATAGAAAGTCCATCAAATTGGTACACTTCCATACAACAGTTAAGCAAAATTTAAACCAAAAACCCAAATTCAGGAAGCTATGAGGTTTGTCTTCACCTGTATACATTTCCTTCAGTCCAATCAAAATTCAAATCTCTCTGATTGTATGAAAAAAAAAAATTAAATCTAAAATGGAACTGACCTGATACTTCAAAGCATTGTCTAGATGGTGAAGGCGGAGGTGGACCTCCCCAATAGATTGGCAAGTGGGCAACAAATGCTTATCGGGTAGATACTTACTAGAGATGTCATAATCGATTCGCAACCACTCGAGTGCATTCACGTACTCTCCTCTGTTCTTCAGTATGTTCCCTATCATATTTGCCCACCGAGCTTCCTCCTGTCGGTTTCCTACATCCTTCGCGCTCCTGTATGATCGCTTAGCCGCACTTAATTCGGCGTCTTCTTTACCCATAGCCTCTGATTGATGGATCTAGGTTTCTGCTTGACGTTGTTGAACCACCAAAGTTCCTTAAAATGAAAGAAACAAAGTTGACAAACTTGTGAGTCAAGGTAAAATTGGACAAGGTGCTATTATCTCATAACGTAAACTCGACTTTAAAATTGTATGAGTTTACTATTGAGTAAAAAAACCCTGTAAATATTACAAACCGTTTGATAAATAGATGTTCAATACATATGCAAGCTTCAAATATGGCATACATAAGGTTACTTAATGTGTTCAAACAAAGAATTATACAGAATCCAATTACTGCAGTTTTGTGTTCTGAAAGACAATAATTAATAAACAATATAATATAAAATCAGAAACGTCAAAGGATATATGTTCTTTAGCTTTGGCCAGAAACAATTGAAAAACAAAAAATAAAGAAGAAAAATAAAAAGGAGGAATCATAGAACTGAAAGTCATTATTTTTCCTGGATTTCTTTGCATCCTTTTTCAATTGAACTGAATCTGTAATTGGGTTTACATGGTTTTGATTTTGTTGTATAGATCCAAAAATATATAAATAAAAAAAAGGTAAACAAACTCATAAAAAAGATAAACCCCATCATTCAACCTACACTAATAGCTTCAGCATTCAATAATCAAGGAGCAGAAATTTAGTAAAGCATAAATCATTCATAATGAAGCATCAGCATTCAAAGAATTTAAAAAATAAATAAATAAACAACGCAAGAAAGAGCATACATACCTGCTTGTTGCAGCAGCTCCAGCGCAGAAACTCAATAAACTAACGCACAAACCAGGTCCAATGCAAAAACCAGAAAATAAGTAGCAAAACTTGGTCGATTAGAAGAGAGAGGACAAGATTGATGCGGAGCTTGATTCAATTGAAGGCTGAATTTGATCGTGGGCAGTGGAGAAAGCGAGACGATTTGAGGAAGAGCAAGTCGATCGATTAGGGAAGGCTGAAAGATAGTGATTCTTAAAAAAAAGGGTTTGTGAAATTTCCAAACACTAGTGCTAAATCTAAACTTCCCGCCTAAATTTTTTTTGGAAACTATTTTATACTGTAGTTCCAAAAGTTTACCCTTTGGAAAGGGAGGAAGGAAAATAGAGGAAAGAAAATAAGTCTAAAGTTGTCCATTTTCGAACAGCTTGGATTGAGTACCAAAACTACGACGTATGTGTTAAAACCTCAAGTATAAAAGGCTAGACTAAATGGGTAAACCTAAAAGTAATCTAATCCCTTCTTTCTCTCACTCTCGTTAGTCCGCCCATAGACATGGTCTTGGGCCGGGTCGAACCATTGAGCTTCGCTGTTAACCAATCCAGCCGTGGCCTAATAGGAACTGTCTGACTCACAACCAAAACCATGAGGGCACGGTCCAGTTAAGGTTCAAGATATTTTTAAACCGTGAACCGTATTGAACTGGAATCGTCGACGAACCGTTCGAACGGTATCTTTGAACCGCGGGTTAACCACAAGTTTTCTTTTTTTTCTGGTTACCCGCTAGTTCGGACCGGAAAAACCGGCGAGCTGCCGACCATTGGGCGAAACCACCAAGCCTAGCGGGTTTGTTATCATTGGCCGGGGCCCAACGGTTTTGTAACGTTTGGGATTTTTTTTGAATTTTGGACATTTTGCCCATTCCTATAGCAATTAACTGTATTTTTCAATGGTATTTTGCGTTTAACATAATTATATAGATTCTCTATAAATTAGAGCGGGATTGGCTCATTTTGGTCACAAAAAATTCTCTATCAATTCTACACTCTAATATTCTCTTCATACATTTCATTAAATCTTTTAGTTCTATTTTTTTTTTTTCAGAATTACAATCATACTTACGCTACTACTTTACTTATTTTTTTTCCTTAAATTATATTATTTTTATTCATTTCAATTTAAAAAGTCTCAACTCGGATCAAGCGCTGCCGAAAGGAAAATGTAAGAAACCGAAGGTCCAAGAAATTGGAGATCGGAAAATTCACGAGTTCTTTGATTATCCTACCAATCCGACAAGATCCCAAATGTTTATTGGCGAGGTTCCGATAATTCCCCGACTCATCTTGACAACTTCACAATTGAGGAGTCCCGACAAAATGTAAATACCGACATGCCACCACCGTCGCATCAACAAACACGGTATGTTTTTATTCCATTATTTAAATTAATTAAATTTCTCGACTTATTTTATATTTAATTATTATTATTTTCACTTAAGTTAATTTTTTTAGCTTAAGTTAATTTTTTTTAGCTTACATAATTTTCTTGAATTTTTTTTTTTTATAATTCTGAAATACAATTGGAGGAGAAAGTCGAAACACAACAACACCAATATATTTCTCAGAAGTATACAAGCGATGTGTTACAGCATTTCAGAAAGGAGTCTGTCGAAAATATCAAATATTTTCAAACTTGCAAGTATTGTAACATCCGTTACAAATGGAGAGTGAAGCAGAAGATACGGAACAATAAAAATGCACTTGGAAGAGAAGTATCTCATGGAGTTCTTGGAGAAAAAAAGAAAGCAAACGCAAATCTACAGATATGTAACTTCTAAAAATCAAATTTTTAATTTTAATGGAAAAGACTATGAAAAAGGTTTAGCTGAATTCATTTGCGTTGAAAAATTAAATTTTTCTTTTAGTGAAAAATGTGGATTTATTAAATTTTTAAAATCTTGTATTAATCCATTGGCTAAAACTGTCTCTAGGAATACAACAAAAATAAATATATTAACTTTGTTCAAAGAAAAAAAAATCTTAATTTCTCAATTTGCTACTATAGATGGTCATGTTTCAATTTGTTCTGATATTTGGACTGATAACTAACATAATCATTCATGTATGGGTTTAATTGTGCACTACATTGATAGTTCTTAGTAACTGAAAAAAAAAATTATTTTTTGTGTTTTTGACGAAATACATACTGCCATAAATATTTATAAGATAATTCGATGAATATAAATTAATCAAAAAATTATTGACTATTTCTTTTGATAATGTTGTATGCAAGACTGCATCCTTTTTACAATTGAAAGAATTTTGTCTAACCCATGTTAGATGTATATGTCATGTTTTAAATTTGTATGTTCAAGATATTGCACCTATAAAAAATGCAATATAACATTTATATAGTTATAATAAATTCATGAAAATTAGTGTAAATTTTTTAGAACTAATAATTTGACACCAACAAAATTTCATCGTGATGTTATGCATAGGTAGAATTTTACATACACTTTATTAGCACAATCATGTGAATATACAGATGCATTGTGTGTTTTTTACAATTCTCAAGAAAATCATAATATTGTAATTTATTCAAAATCCCGGGAAATTTATTCCAAATTTATTAGAAGTTTTTAATAATGCTACAAAATTTTTTAACCATGTTTATAAACCAAAATCACACTTTTTTTTTTTTAATGTAGTGTAAATATTGTTGATAGGTTAGAAATGTTTGAGAATGATATAAACTTAAAAGATTGTGTTAAAGGTTGTTGTTGTTTTTTTTTTTTTTTTGCTAGATATAGATTAGATGTTTTAAAAACAATTTTAGAAGTTTATTATGACAATTTGTCTTTAACTGTATATGAATAAGTATATGTTTCTAATTTAGTCAAACAATTAATTAATTATTTTGTTGAATTTTCTAGTAATATTGTTTCGTCTACATTTACTGATGTTGGATGGAGTTTTGCTCTCGCCAAACCGAGACTTCGGTTCAAAATAAAATGTCTCTTATTTATTCCGAACGCAAAAGAAGTCAAGGGAGATCGGTACAAGTTCCTATCCAAAACTTGACAAAGACCTGTCCACGGAATTTGAATTTTTATGGTGCGTCAACGGATGTGATCAACTTCGACATTTTTGAGTAGTGAAATCGGCACGAAGATACATTCCCAATAATGTCGAAAATCGCGAAAGGAGTCTTGACGGCTTCGATCTCAATTTTCGCGGTGGATCAAACATTTAGTCCTGGCGGCCTTTTGCTTTCCAAAAAAAAAATAAATTAAGAGCGGACAACCTTAAGCAAGCGTGCATCGGCAATTGGGCAGCGGCCGGTACACGAAAACAATATGTTTGGAGTTCTTCTTCCGACGAGAGTTCCTAAATTACTAAGAGCTCATCCGCCGCCAAAAAATAAGGTAAGAATAAAATTGGAGTTCCAAAAATTCAATTAAGATAATAGAAATATGTGGATTTTGATTCTTCTATACTCTAATCAAGATACATAGGTAAAATAGATTTTTTAAAGAAATAAAAAATTATTTACATTTTTTTTCCATTTTATTTTTTTTATTTTTCTAATAATTTGAATTTCTTGAAAATTTATAAATTCTATATAAATTTCACTCCATAAATAAAATTTTAACTTATTCAAATTCTTCTATTTACAATTTTATGTTTGCAATTTTATTTCTATGTTTACATTTTTAAATTTTATTCCTACTTATTTCTTTTTTTTTTTTCAAACTTCAATTTTTTCCCCTGAAAATTTCTTTAATAAAATTAGACATTATAATTTTTTTTTTTTATTCAACATAAAAAAAAATAACTAATCCACCTGCCAGTTAATCATCTTACTGTGGACGACCGGCCGGCGGTTTGATTAAGGTCCGCTCCTCCTCCTAACCATGGCCCTGCGGGCTGAGGCCCGTGGCCACATCCGCCTCTCTCAATTCCAGTTAGTCACTATCTTCATGTCCCGGCCATCTTCAGTCCTTCACCACTGCCGTTGTCGAGGTAAGTCGGTCTCGGTTTAAACTCATAATATTTAGTTGTTTGCTTACTTCTCTAGTTCATCATCATCTTTAGCTGTTTGGTTTAACTCTGAAATTGTTCTAGATAATTATGAGGACTGTTGTATCAAAGCCTAAAATTAGATACTATAATTTGCAATTAATTTTGTTTTTTACAGTTTTTAGATCTATACTGGGTTATGAATCGGTATTTAGATGTATGTTTAATTTGCAATTAAGTTATTTTGACAGTGTTTTAGATATTGATTTGGGTAAATATTGGGTGTTTCTTTTATTAGATCTTATATTGAATAACGAAGCAGAATAAAAGGCTAAGTGAGAAAGTGAGAAATTGGATGCAGCAGTATCATGCAAATGGATGTGAGAGTAAGAAAATACCTGCTATTCATTTTCATTTTCTTTTATTTATTTATTTTTTTGTGAGGTTGCTGTGAAGTTAAACAAAAGAGCCAAATTCAAAATACCAACTTGAATATTTTCGGATTAGTATTAATTTTTTTATTTAAAATGTAAATTGAGTATCGTAATTGATTTTGTTTAACTTCAATTATTTTGTCAATTTGTAAATGGTATGTGAGTTAATATTTTTAGATTTTATGTTTTTTAAATTATACCCACAATCAAACTCCAATAAATTTTTCCAACCAAATCTTTAATTAACTAACGAATCGATAAACTGAACTTTTAACGTGCTCGAAAATCTATAATTTTAAACTCAAATATGTTTCGATATGTTTGAGCTGAGCTCGAGTTTTAACTGACAAAATTTAAATGAGGTTTAGTTCTTTTAGAGCTCTAGATTAGAATTATTTCTTTCTTTAGTTTTTTCGAATTTTGCTAGGAGCAAATTTTCATCTTTTTATTTCTCTCTTTAGTTTTCTTCAATTTTGGAGGAAATTGTAAAATTGTTCACTTTCGCTCCTTTCCAAATAAATAAATAGTGTAAAATAAATATATTTTCCTTTTTTATTTTTTTTCCTCCCACTTTCCCTTCCTTTCCAACTAACACCTTAGTGAAATCTAAAATTTTTTACCCCAACTTTGCAACGTCTTACAAAGAGTTTTTTGACAGCCAAGTAAATAATTTCAATTTTCACTCTCAGTTTGAACTTTAACAAAATATTACCTACTTTGCGACGTATTCTTCTTTTTCACCCTCAATTCAAAACTTTAATGAATTTTCATCATACAAACCATAAAAAAATTATAAACTTTTGTTCAACTTCGTCAATAAGAAGAGCAGACTGCTCCTCCATCTCTGCCTCCGCCACTGCAAATCTAAATCAAAATCCTATTAAGAGGAATCAAAGTGAGGAAATTTTTTGGCTTTTCTGTTAGTTACGTGTGGAATGCTCCATTCCATTTCAATTATGTAAGCTTTTTTCTCTGTGTATATGGGTTATTTAGTTTGTGGGTATGCGAAGTTTATTTTTTCTTCTTAGTTTAACTTTGCAGTTGGCACTATTTGGATGAAGTGATGGAAGAGAAGTAACAAATTCTGTTGTTTATTGTATTTGGATATTTTTTATGTAAAATTATGGATGTTTTTAAAGAAGAAATTGTTGTATACTGGGTTTTCTTTCTTCTTCTTTTTTCAGAAATTGTATATTGTGGTTAATTGATCTTAAGAACAAATACAAAATTTGGACGGAAAAAAAAAAACCGCTGCATATACAAACACATTTTTTTTTATTGTTCGCAATATCCAACCTCATACCGAATTCCTACCTAATCCTGTACTGACCCGATG
Source organism: Croton setiger (assembly GCA_948099555.1). NCBI lineage: Eukaryota > Viridiplantae > Streptophyta > Magnoliopsida > Malpighiales > Euphorbiaceae > Croton > Croton setiger. The sequence goes on along the minus strand of CANUEY010146424.1, from coordinate 22,696 downwards.
ATCAATAGGGATCAGTTTGGTCCTCAATTTGGTAAACTTCGGTTATGGATCACTCGATTCGAATCCAGCACGTGAACACCCTTAGACGAGATTTGGAGGACACTAAGCATGAAGAAAGGGAGGCTTGTTCAGACCACATCAAATGATGGTGGCATGGTTCTGACCCTTTCCAGTGGTCGGTGTTAGAGATAAGGGTATTGATCGATTCCTCTTGATGCAAGCTTTCTTTTGGTACTCCCAATATTGGAGGTCTACCACTGAAGGGGCAGAACTTGATTGGGTCGGGTTCATGAGTTTAGGTTGCGTTTCACTTTTCGACACCATTTCACCATCTTCTAGTAAGTTTGAAGGTATATTTTAAATACTTGAATCAAGTGTTAGAACTATTCATACACGTTTATTATTCTGCAAATTTTAGCGGATTTATCATATAGTGTAAAAGATTATCGTCTTTATAGGAACTATGAATTTGATTCTGGTAAACCAATATTATAATTTTCATGAGAAATTAAGATGTGGAATTTCTTGATTTTAATAATTTGAAAGCAAAAGTACAGTAAAGTAAATAAAGGTCAATCAAATCAAATATAATAAACTGCTGAAGTGAAAATAAATTTAAGGGAAAATTACAATATAGTCATTGATGTTTAGTCATAATTATGATTTTATCACTCTATTTTTATATAATTGCTTTTAAGTCACTAATGTTTGACTCCCTTAAATACTTTATTCTTTACGCTGTTAAATTGTCATTTTTTGACATAAAAATTACTAAACTGGTCCATCAAGTTAGATTAGATTTATATTTTTTATCATTTTTTACAACTTTGTGTTCAATTTTACTCCACCTTAGATTTTTCTTTTTTCTCAAAAACTCCACATTCGAACTTAATGATTGTAAAATCAGAATATAAAAATTTTAAATTATAATATAAAAACATATTAATATTAATAAAGACTTAAAATACATCAAACATTCGTAATTTGATAAAAATAAATGGTTTTTCTTTTAAACTTTAAAATAATAATACACTAAAAAATTCTTAATGACTTTTCTTTCAAATATAAAATACAATTCATTTGTAAATTATGTAATATAAATAATATTATTTTAATTCATTTTCATAATTTTTTATTTAAATCAAAATTAATTTAAACTAAATTATATTCTTATGTGTTTTTAAATTTAGAAGATTTGGATATTACGTAGTTAATTTAATGGTTATGTAGATGTGTTTAAATGTCATACTTATATGCATAAATAAAATTTAAATTTTATATTTTTAAAGAGATGTACCATAATCATGTGATAAATTTTCTTTTATTTGTATTAGAGTTCTTTTATTTATATGAAATGTAATTTACATACTGCCTTCAATATAAATAGGAATGTATACAAAACTTTTGGACTTAATGAGATATTTTCCAGTTATTTATACGTAGTCGTTTTAGATGGTCCAATATAAGTTGATTTTTCGTTCCATTCTATCTACTTCTGTCAATGTCGTCGAAGGAAGAAAATCAAAAGACTTCAACTTAGAAACAGCATGAAAATAAATAAATAAATAAAAGGGCAATTTCGGAAGTGAAAAGCACGTCTTCGGCCAATTTCTCAAAGTTGGACTTGAAACCCTTTTTGAGTTGTTGAATGGTTCTTTTTTCTTATATGAAACGTAACTTTAAAAAAAAAAAAAAATAGAGAAATTAAAAATAAATAATTGGATCATACATTTTGTATTTATATGAATCATATAGCAAGTTTTGATCAATACTAAAAACTTTATCACATTTACGGAAAAAAAAAAATTATCACACGTCATACATTATGTATTAAATAATTTTTAACATACATCTCTTTGCGTTCAAATTTAAATTTCAGCATCCAAGATCTACTTCATACCATACGTATTTTGTAAGATTCAATAACGTTTATACGAGTGTTTCGATATTTTTATCCCTAAATCAAATAAGATAAAAAAGGACCTAATGTATTTTGATATAATTGTTTCAACATTCTTACTTCTAAAGTAAATAAAATTGAGTGTTTGATCATTGTAAATATAATAAATATTTACTGGAAGTACATTAACTCTTAACCAGCTATTCTTTGTGAGCAAGCTTAAGTTTAGCCCAATATGTTAAGAACGCTTTTGTTTAATTAAAAAAAAAACTGTGCAATTTAACAAATGTCATTTCTTGTAATTTTTTGTTAACAAAATGTCAACAATTTTAAAATATTTGTCAATGTTTTTTTTTATTTGTATTTATCTTTTTTTAATTTGTTATATTAATTAATATTTACTATTTACAAATATGCGTTTTTAATAGTATAAGTTAATATGCATATTAACTAGCAACAAAAATATGTCATATATTTAATAATCCAAAATAAAATTGTTATTTATTTAATATTTTAAAAATATGACATTTAAAAAAAATCAATAATAAAGTTGAAAAAAATGAAGACAGTAGATGAAATGTGGCGTTCCTATCTCAAAAATTATTCTTCCATAAAATCACAAGACAAAGCATTAAGGCACTTTATATACATACCTTAGCAAAACCAAAGAAAAGTCCAGATAAGCTCTCATGGCTTACATCTCATATTTCTTCCTCTGTCTGTCTTTAACTACTTTCACAGCTTTAGCTCAACAAAAGCATTCCAATTATATAAGCACATTCATTAGCACCAACCAAAAACTCATCTTGGCTTTCGCCTTCTGGTCTTTATGCGTTTAGATTTTATCCAAAATACAATTGCTATGCTATTGGTGTATTTCTCGCCGGAATTCCTGAAAAAACAGAGGTCTGACTGCCAACCGAGATGGTCCTCCAATATCCGGCGAATTCCTTAGGTTTTACCAGCTCTGAAGGTCTTGTCTTCAGAGGAAAAGCAATTCTGTTATTATTTCTGTTCCACAGATAGCTTCATCAGCTTCAATTTCTGATTCCGGAAAATTTTTGCTTTATAATCCTGATAACGAAATAATATGGCAAAGTTTTGAGCATCCAACAGATACCCTTTTGCAAACTTAACTTGAAGTTGGCTCAACTTTGCTTTCTTCTGTTTTGCAGAACGATCACTCATCTGGAATGTTTCGCCTAATTAAGCAGCATGATGGTAATCTTGTAGGATATTGACGTCCTCAAGATTCCTATTATGAAACAAGAACATACAGGTCTGGAGATAATGTAACATTAAACTTAGGTGTAGATGGCAGACTTACTTGCTAAATTCAATTGGCTTCAGCCTAAAAAATCTCACAGCAGGAGGGTATTCAACGCGGGAAAACATTTACCTAGTGAGAATAGACAGTGATGGAATATTCAGATTGTACGCTTACAAACTGAGTAACAGTAATAATGGAATTGGTCAACTTTATGGGAATCCAAATATGAAAAGTGTAATCCTAAAGGAATATGTGGTATCAATAGCTATTGTGTTTTGAATCATCAAGAACCTGATTGTATATGTCTTTCAGGTTTTGGATTCGTCACGCAAAGGAATTGGACAGCCGGCTGTCAAAGAAGTTTCACTGCAGAAAGTTGCGAAGATGGTAACAATAAGAATAGTACTAGGATGCAAGAAGTTTCTAATACTAGATGGGACGATGATCCATTTTCTGTCATTTCATTACCTATGAAAAATGATTGTGAGAGGGCTTGTTTGGAAGATTGTAATTGTGATGCTGCATTTTTCAAAGATTTAAAATGCAAAAAGCAAAGGTTACCTTTAAGATATGGGAGAAGAGATCGAACGGAGTCAAACTCAGCTTTCATCAAGATTACAACCTCCATACCAGTTCATGAGAAAGATAAAAAGGGTGTTGGCAAAAGTTTGCTAATTGTTGGTGTTTCAGTTATTGCATTTGGGTTTGTCAGCTTAGCAATTTTGGGGATCAATTGAGTGTTTACCAACTGTAGATGTGAATTGGCTTTTTTTCACTCTTTGGTGGCCTGCACATTCCAGTTGAAGGTGTCAGCATTTTCCCTTTATACACACCTCACGAATCATTGAGGGAATTTTGCTGTGGAGTCAAAAGCCTTCCCCGACTAAGAAAAAGTTCTTCAGAAACAATTCACATTAAAAATTGAATCTTAAATTGACAGAAACAATTGTAAAATGATGCTTCCCCTGAGGATATAAGCAGCTGAAACAACAAATTTAAAGCAGGGTTAAATCCTCAAATGAGATCAGTAAAAGTTCCAAAAAAACACACTCCTTTTTCTACTGGGGAAAGAAAGGAGGGAGGGGGAGCTATCTTTTTCTGTCCCAAAAGAAAATGTCACAAAGTTTCTAAGTATTTACTAGATTCCTAACAATACATGGCAACTTTGAAATATGCAAAAAGAAAATTCTCCTATAGCAGAAAATGACTACCAGAAAACTATCGACGGGTTTTATTTACCAGTTCTTTTCTTTTCCATGTTGTTTTGTTGTGCTCTGTGAACTCTACTTTTCATCTTTCCTTATCATCCAACCACCTCCATTTTTAACTATTCATTAAAGGCACATCAAGTTGTATATAAAAACTCAATCTTTGAGAGGTGTGTTATTAGAAGTTTCTGCATTAAATTTTGCTTTGAACAGAAAGTATACAAACAAGTTCAATTTCAGAACTTACCTCAACAATGGTATTTTGCAGCACCATCATTCCATCCTTTTTCACTTTCCTTCAAAGAGAAATGAAAACTAAATGTCAAACTACTGACATAAATTTATTAATTCTAGTATCTTAAAAAACCATATAAGAAGCATCCATTTAAAACGGTTTTAGAGAGAGAGGGAGAGAGAGAAGTGTAGGCACACAAGTCAGGCACGTCCACGTCCTTGTGCTGTGACCCTATGTTCAACACACCAAGAACACTGGTATAACAGGCCTACAGAAGTGCCCCGGCTCCTCAGCTTTTTGTATTGATTATTTATTCATTCGCTTATGTGATTTTCATATATACATCCTATGTAATTGCATTTGGCATCATCCATTCAACCATCACACCATAAAATGTGAAGGATATTCCAAGTCAAATTCCTATTCCTAAAATGCCTGAAATAATAAAATCTAGGTCCTTCTCTCCATTAAAATCTAGGTTCAACATTGAATCAAGCACCGACGTGGCATGATGATAATATAGCCCTCAGCAATGTCCAAAAATGTAAATAGATCTCAAAATGTAAGGATGCACCACAAGATTTATGGGTTTCCAAGGTTCTATAGCCACAAAAGAAAAAAGGAAGGATATACTAGTTAGCATCTTCTATATATTTTTGGTCATTTACAGGGATCGCAAGCAACAGCCTACAAAAGGTTCATTATCAAAGGTGATTGATTTAAAATCCCAACTAGAAGGCAACCCAAAAAGGAGGAAACAAAACATAATCATACTTACTTACAGGTCAGGAACATCAATGAACAATGGCTCGTTAACATACAACTACACTTTAATTCCAAATAAGCATACAAATATCAATTGCTTGTTGGGTTATTTCAAAAATATCTCTATGTGCAAATTTTAAAGCATAAAATCCACATCAAATCAGCATATAAACAAATACCTAGACAGAAGTGAGCATGTATGGATATTAGTTGCAAAATCTCTACACCAACAACATAGCACTTGGTTTTGAGGTCGAAAATGGGATCAGCAGAAAATATGACAAATGATATACCTGGAAAACGACTTTAGCTTCATTGTTAAATGCTTTGCAAAGAATTTCATAGCTCTTCTCAACCCCCATCTGCACAAAATTACAAAGTAACAACGATCATATCTTAAGAAAAGGAAAAGATGAAACATAAATCTTGCATGTAAAACAGCCAACATTCTCATACCAGTGGATCAACTCTTGATGGTGGAAATGCTTGATACGGTATAACTGCATGGATTTAGAACTGGATCAAGGAAATTGAACAACCACGTAGTAAAAATAATATTTTGTGACATGGAAAGATAAAGAAACTCATATTTGTGGATAAAATGCAAAAAATCAGGAATAGACGCTTAGTAAGAGGGAAAAAATAACTGATGACAACTTGAAAGCAGAAAAAAAAAAAAAAAGTTTCCCTAAGGTTACCTTACTGGTTTAAAATTCTACAGAAATATACAGACCTAAACAGCAGCTAAAGAGCATCAGCCATCTATATCTAACAAGCAGCTAGCCCTTCACCCTATGATTGTTACAACTAATTTAACTTGTTTTGTATAGATACCATTTATGGGCATGTAAAAGGATATTTAACATTGACATATTAGATTAAGGAGGAAATTACTCCTCGGCCTTTTACAGATTTAGATGTAGAAAAAATGACATTTAAATTTAAGAAAGAGATCGGAAGAGGTGCATTTGGGGTAGTTTATAAAGGAGCAATAACAAATAAGGGTATTGAAACACTTGTACCAGTGAAGATATTGGATCAAGGAGAAAGAGAATTCCAAAATGAAGTGAGAGTGATAGGGGAAAAAAATCACAAGAATCTTGTTCACTTACTTGGTTATTGCAATGAAGGGTCTAATAGAATTTTAGTGTACGAATACATGCCTAACAAATCTCTGCATCATGTACTCTTCTCCTCATCATCTGAAAATAAACCTTGTTTTGCAGAAAGAGTAGAAATTGCGTGAAACATAGTGAAAGCATACTCTATTTACATGAAGAATGTGAAGCACATATCATCAATTGTGATTTAAAACCAGCCAACATACTAATGGATGAGTTCAGAAATCTTAAGATTGCAGATTTTGGGTTGGCGAAACTGCTAAAACCTGACCAAACAAAAACTTTTACTGGAATGAGAGGATATGTTATGACTGAATGGCACAAAAAAGTTGCCAATAACCGTTAAAGCAGATGTTTACAGCTTTGGAATTGTTTTTATTGGAGATTGCTTGCTGTAGAAGGAATGTGGATCAAAGATTGCCAGAAAATGAATGTATTCTTGTGGATTGGGTTTACGATTGTTATGAGGCAGGTGAAATAGAGAAACTAGTGGGTGGGGATGAAGAAGCTGATATTAAGCAAATGGAGAGAATGGTTAAAATTGGGCTTTGGTGAACCGTCTCTTCGCCTTCAATGAAAAAGGTTTTGTTGCTGCTGGAAGGCGTTCCAGTTCAAATCCAAATTCAACCTATCATAAATCAAAACGGTACATCTTCCCCCTAGATACATATTCAAGTATTGAATTCAGTTAGAAACATTTTTAAATTTTATTCTGAAAGCTCAAACACAATTCCATATCTATTTTATATCCCAAAAAGTATAACCTGAAATTGTATTTAATGAGAAAAAACTCAGTGGAGATTACAAAATTTGCGATTGAAACCAATAAATTATTTATGTTCCGTCCGCTAAAACTACCAAATACTGACTACCTATAATAATTGTGTTAAATACAAGATCTGCTGATGATGGATAGAAATTGGAACTGTGATCAATATCCTTTTGACACTTTGTCGAGAGCATCAAAAACACTCTGTAGAGTGACATCTTCCACGATCACCACCTTGTCTCTTGATTTGGAACCAGAGCCTATGGTTACCTGCCTTCTTTTCACACTTAAAACCTGTCACCAATACCAACACAATAAGAGAATGTCCCGATATTTTTCTGGTCGACTATACTAACCTAGCTGCCCAAACTTATTACAAGGATGGATACATTTCCAATTATCAGCATTTTGTATTCATAGTTTGAGTACAAGGGCTTCAAGTGCCTTAAATAAAGTTACTCATACAAAAATAGCATCTCCTACTGTGATAGCCTCAATTCCATATCCTACCAACACTTCTATCTTCATATCCTTTTTACCCTTTCGCACCCCTTAGGCACAACTACACCCCTTGTGTGTTGCTCCTGTGATCTCTCATTCACCCTTTTTAAGACCATAAATAACAATCTAGGAATTAGATTCTACTCTCAAATAAAAATAACTAACAAAAACAAAAAAAAAAGACAGTAACCATCAAATCTGGTTTTTGTATAGCAAAATCTCATATGAAGGCAAATTAGTACATATATGAGCATTTAAACAATACAAAATCCATCCGAACTTTTAAATTTCTTCCCCAACACCATTAGGCCTTTTCTCATCGCAATCTGGCTATAACCAAAGACAGCCATAAAAGAATAGCATGGACAGAAATCAGAATTCTTTATGCGTCAATTCGAGAAGTTGAAGGGATCTAAGGTTGTTCTCTATGTAATTAAATTGAATCAGAAATCCCATAGAGAGCACTACACGTGAGTGGTAAAAAGAGCCATGCTCTCTTTCCACAAGTAACACTATGGCATCCATGCATGAAGTATACAATTTACATAACAAGGGGTAGCAAGAGCACTTTTGCAGCAGTCAAAATAATTACGGGCCATGGGCATATGATTAACCAACTAAAACACTCTAAAGATGAACTTCTTGATGCATCAAACTTCTGAATTCTGATTAACCATTTACAAGTCTAATCATATTAGTAAGGAAGAGAGAAAAATGTTTTTCGAAGAACTAATAGAGCAAGTGATCATTTAAATGTCAAACAAATACATTTGACTATTTTAGCATATTCAATTAATTAGCTATTACTACAACAACAGCATCATCTGAAAAAGGATGCTGAACATCCCTAAATTTACCATGTGGATTGATTTCAAGCATAAGAAAACATTAAATTGGAAAAAAGAAAAAGGAAGAAGAACTTACAGAACTGATATAATCAAGAAGAGCTGCGTTGGCTTCACCATCCTTGGCTGGGGCATCTATTTGTACACCTAAAGCTTCGTCGCCAAAATCTATAATCAGAAAACAATAAAAATAAAATTAGGAAGAATTTTTACAAAATTAATATATAAATACAGTAATAGAAGCATAGAAACCTGTGATGGAGGCTGATTTAGAGCCAGGCTTCGCGTGGATGGTGATGGCCACGGAAGAGGGAGGCACGAGACGGATGCAAGACGGAAAATTGTTTTGTTCCGACGGTTTTGGCTTATTTGAATCGCCGGAGTTCGCCTTCGCTTTCCCCTTCTTCGCCGGTGCCATTAAACCGTCGTTTTCTTTCTAGTTTTTCCTTAAGAACTGTCGTTTTTATCCTTTTCGTTTATAGAATACAAACACGCGCACGGATACAGTAACTGTTGTTTTGTTTTATCATAAAAGCACTCGAATACAAAACTAGTATGTAAAGGAAAATAGTAGTAGATGACAAGTTTTACAAGTTTCAACGTGCTAAATAGCAGTATCTGAGTAAATAGCTCATTCGGGATTAAAAGTATCTTTTACCCTTTTAATTAAATAAGTAAAAAATATAAAAAATAAAAAAGACGAATAGCCGTTCGCAATCTCCATCTACAAACGGAAGCAGCCATAGGAGGATGAAGAACCCGTCACCGTCACTGTTGCCGCCACCTCCTCCTTTTTCTTCTTCCTTTTTTATTTTTATTTAGATTTCGTTTTTTTATTTTCCTTTTAAAGATTCAATAACGTTGTTGGTATCAATTATAAGAATGTGACATTAATTTAATTAATAAATTATGTAATTATACATTATGTTTTATTAGAATGAAATTTACATTTAGTCAATTAATAAATTAAAATAATATTTATATTAAAATATAATATAAATTTAATTAATTAATTATTATAGATTATTATAATCAATAATTTAAATAATTTAAATGATATGGGGGGTTTTGGTAAAGTTAATATTCCTATAATAATAATAATAATAATAATAATAATAATAATAATAATAATAATAATAAAAAAACCTTATTTTTTAATTATTGATTCATTATGTTTTAACATAGAAAATATATATATATATATTTATATATTTGTTGATATGATGAAAAATCTAGAAAAATTTCGAGAAGGACCCTGAAGAAGGGGAACATGTTTTGCAAAGATTGTGGATGAGAACGATGTCCTTGGTCCGGGACTACATACTGGAATCGAAACTTGGAGAGAGTTTTTTCTCCACTGTTTGGAAAGCGAAGCACAGACTCAGTGGTGAAGATGTGGCTCTGAAGCAAGTTTACCTCTCTAAACTAAACAAACACACGAGGAGCTGCTTGGATTGTGAGCTTAATTTCCTTTCCTCTGTCAATCATCCCAATATCATTCGCCTTTTCCACTTTTTCGAGGTTGCTCTCTATTCTTACATTTTCATCATTTCTTTTACTGATGAATTGTTACTTGGTTGCGTTTCTTTGTTTGATTTGATTTTTGATGTATGGAGTTTTTTTTTTTTCATGATTGAATTCTTCCTGACCAGTTGAATGATTGATTATATTATGAAATAGGAGAGTTTGATTGATTTAGAATGAGGTTGGTTGAAGATTTCAATTGTGATGTTGATGAACTTCTTTGTTTGATGTAGAAAAATATTGTTTAGGTCATTATTTGATCTCTAGACTGTGTAGCATAGATTACGATATAAAAGAATCAACAATTAATAGGCCAACTGAGATTGATAAGTTTGTGTATCTGATAAGTTCAAATTTTGATTTAAGGTGATCTTTGAAACCAATTATTCTATAATTTTCAAACCAAAATCATCCTATTCTAGCGTTAATTATTGAGAACTGCTAATCCTAAACTTTTTGCTGCATCAAACATAACTGAAGTGCTTTGGAGAGATTTGGAAACTCGCTCTTTTTATCTTATCAATTAATGGCTTTTGAATATGAACTTTTAATGCTCGATCATATTTTTGTATGACTTTAATGTTTTAGAATTGTGGATGTCCTCAAATTGTGTTGTCAAATTATAAGTCTCTCTCTCTCTCTTTGTATTTCTTGTTCGTTTTTTTGTCCCTTAACTATTGGTTTTGGTTGTGAACTCTTGGTGTGTTTAGTATATATTTCGTTCATTAACTCCATAGAATAAGAACATGGTAGAATGCTTGTTTTACTACAACAACAGCTAAGGTTTAGTTCCAAATAAGTTGGGGTCGTCTATATGAATCCTTTGCCCAATATCCACTGAGATAAGATGCTCTAAAAATCTTTGTCGGCTTCATTACATAGTGTCTCCATTCTTGCTAAATCTTCACTATTATCTAATGCCAATAAATCCATAACAATAACTTCCCTCCATATAGTTTTAGGTCTACCTCTCCTCTATTGGCATCCTTTACAACTAATGTATCACATTTGTGAATTGCAGTATGCAGAGGCCTGCATGAGACATGCCCATCATCCTTCTCGCACTTTACATTAACTTCTCCTACTTGAATCTTTTATCTAATGCTTCTTTTACTAGCTGACTCAATTTTAATATAAAGAATTTTGGTTATACTAGGTGGCCTATTATTGACTTAATTTTCTTCTATTATTACTTAACCATTTTGAATTTCCTGTGTTTTCCTCGCTTGATTCTCTTAAAGTAGAAGCTTATGCCTTCTTTCTAGGCTGAAAACTGTATATATCTGGTTTTGGAGTTCTGTGCTGGAGGGAATCTAGCCTCGTATATTCGAAGGCATGGGAAAGTTCAACAGGAAATTGCTAGAAGTTTCATGCAACAATTAGGTGCTTATCATTGTCAGTTTCTTAGTAATAGAAACTATTCTGCTACTGCTGCACTATCACTTGATCTAGCTAGCTAATGTCATTGATTTATCCAATGCAGGAGCTGGTCTAAAAATTCTACACAGCCACCACATCATTCATAGAGACTTGAAACCAGAGGTACTAGAAACGTTTTAGACTTGCAGTTCTTTTATGCATGAAATGTTTATTTGGTATTCAGACTGAAATGTTGACGCAATGACTTACTTTGGTCGCTTTCAGAACATTCTGCTATCTGGCGAGGATGTTGACTTAGTTCTCAAGATAGCTGATTTTGGTTTATCAAGGTATTAGAACTTCTATTAAAACCTTTTTTTTTTGGTAATGCTTAGCTTGGATGGAGGAAAGGAAAGGAATTTTTTTTTTTCAAAATTCCATTGTTTGGACAAAAATAAGAGAAGGGAAAAGAAAGGAAGGGCAAGGAAATAGAAGAAATAAGCTAGCATAGTTTCTCTCCAATTTGGAGAGAAATGGAGGGAAAGGGAGGGAAATGAATATGATTTTACTATAATAACCTTGATTAAGTTTCTTTTTCTTTCATATTATGTAGGTGCATGATAGACAAAAATATTTAATTTTCCTTCATTTCTCTCATAAAAATTTAAGGATCCAAACAATGAAAAAAAAAAAAAAAAATACAATTTCACTTTCTTTTTTTTCCACTACTTTCCTTTCCCTTTAAGTTCCCTCCATCCAAACAATGTGTAAAAGGAGTTATAAACTTTGTTGATAAAAGTCTTACTTGTCAAGAAAGCTAATAACTTATTTCCGTCAACTTAAACAGAAGTGTGCAACCGGGCAAGTATGTGGAGACAGTATGTGGGTCTCCATTGTACATGGCTCCGGAAGTTCTTCAATTCCAATGTTATAATGAAAAGGTAAGGACTTTGGTATTGATTTTCGATGGCTCCAATTGGAATATAATGAAAGATGAAAACTTGATTACATAGGTTGACATGTGGAGCATTGGTGCAATTCTTTTTGAGCTTCTTAACGGCTACCCACCATTCTGCGGCAGAACTAATTTTCAGGCAAGGGTCTGTTCCCGAAAGTTGAAACCTTGTTTACATTATTTATTATTGAAAACTTGTATTTTGGCGCAGTTGCTGCAGGACATGAAGTCATGTAAACGCCTTCAGTTCTCTCAATTCATCCTTGAGGACTTGCATCCAGATTGTTTGGATATATGTTCAAGACTACTTTCTATAAATCCAGGTTTAACACTTAAATGGATTCAGTTGTTCACTATTGAAACATTTCTAGCAGTCCATTATGGGTTTCTGTGTTGTTGCAGTGCACCGCTTGTCCTTCAATGAGTTCTATCATCATAGATTCTTGAATCTTGGGAGGAAAGGAGCCATCATCAGCCGCTAGAATGTGGAAATTTGAATTTGTAAATAGTAAATTTTGTGTTTGTCAACATTGAATTCTGTATAATTGGGGGATTTTTTTTTTTGTTTTTATATATATATATATATATATACCTGTATAATTCGGTTTTCCTTTGTAAAGAAAACAGAAATGACATTTTCATTTTTATACCATACAAGATTCATAGTTTATTACCTTCGTTTGAATGGACCCACTGAGGTATTATCAAAGTACTAGAATGCAAAATAAGTTGAGTCAGAGTAATGTAAAAATTATTTTGATGTTTGAAATGAATGAAAGGTAACAAAAAACTTGCTAACGTTTTATTTATTAATTTATTTTGAAGGTAATTTTAACAATCTTTTTTGGACCCTATTCTTATATTAATAAAAAAAAAATGTCAATGTTGGATTGTTCAAAAAAAAAAAAAATATATATATATATATATAAATGAGAATATTTGGAAAATGAAGGGCTTATGGGATTTTTAGCCCTTGGGTATGTCATTTTTAGGCATAGTGCATTTTTATAATTTTTATTGTATAAACGTCATTTTAATAAAAGATTATTTATTTACTAAGAAATTAAGCACATGATTATTTTCATCATCTTTCCACCAGTGAAATTTTGATTTAAGGCCACTAATTAAAAGTTTAAGAGATGGTGGTCATTTTGGTACCAAGTTTGTTACCGTTCAATAGCTCAAAAAAAGTCACTTTCATCGTCGATCGCATTGTTTTTTGCGTTTTTCAACGGCATACGGCGGAGTCATGAAAAAATAAGGCTATACTTTGAATCTAAGAATTGAGAGTTTTTTTATGACATCATTTGTTAGGTCTCATTATTGTTTCAATTTTCCAGTGGCTAGTGGCGTCTAACGCTTTTTCAATGAAGAAGACGAATATGATGGCTATTTATGGTTTATGTATTACCTTTTACTGAATTGTAATAAAGTTTACTGAATTGTATTGAAACTTATTAATACTGAATTATATTAAAGTTTACTGATATTGAATTGTATTGAAAATTGCTATACCATGTTGAAGCTTACTAATACTGAAATGTATTAAAACTTACTGATATTGAATTGTATTGAAACTTACTGAATTATATTTTACTTATACTGAATTGTATTTATAAATATTAAATTGTATTAAAGTTTACTGAATTGTATTGACATTTATTAAATTGTATTTAAACTTACTGATTTTTACTAATTCTACTAATTTTATAATGATTTGTACTGATTTATATTGGATTATGGTTATACTGATTTGTATTGATTATACTAATTTTGTATTAAATTTTATAGATTTATACTAATTTATTTTCATTGTACTAATTTTTATTGATTTGCACTAATTTTTATTGATTTTTATTCATGCTACTGATTTCTACTAATTGTATTAAATTATACTGATTTGTTCTGATTTCTATTCATTCTACTAATTTGTATTGATTTTTATTAATTTCTATTGAATGTATATAATCGGTAGAAACAGTTTTGACCATAACTCTTGCTACGGATGTCAGAACAACTATTATGACCACTTTTTGGAATCGTTCAGAGATTTGCAATGCCTACAAACGTTGTGTAAGCTTTGTAAATGCATTTTAAAGTTTTTTTTCCTATGTTTTCTATTGCGTTCAGTTTTTACCTTCTTTACTGAATGCTACTGATCGTTACTGATAATGATTCTTATTAAATTTTATTGAATTTTGTTTACTAATTATTATTGAAATCTATTTAAATTTAGCAAGTTGTCACATTCATTTCTCCAACCTTATGAAACCTAATCGCCACCCTAATCTTACTGTCGCCTGACTAGGAAATGTACACTAAAAAAGGGTCACGAAAACGATAGAGTCATACAAAATCTGAAAGAGTTCAAGAAAACGAGTCGTTTGACACCAGAATCAGAGCCTTTGAGTCACCGAAGGACAACGCAAAAAGTGTCAGAAAATTTTGCAAAAATTGATGATTTATCATGGATTGAATTTTGACTGGCGTGTGCGAAGGGTACTGAAACGGGCGATGTTAGTGGCAATGGACTCGGCAAGAAGTCAGCATTTCGCCGGTGGGGCGTGCTGGTAATGGTGGCCGGAAACGATGGCACCAGCACCAACGTTGCAAATCAGCTGTCGAAAAAGGTAGTATTGGATTGTCTGATTTTTTTATTAGGGAAAGCCAGTTGTAAAATTTTTTGACATTTTTTTTTTTAAAATAATTTTACTAATTTTGATAATTTTGTGCCAATTTTTTTTAATAAAATATACTTATGTAATTTACTAATTGTCCCAAAGAGAATATTTGATTGGATTGATCCACGAGGTCTAGTTAAGTATTTTCCTATAAATAATTTGAAAATAACATAATTTCGGGAATTAGTTTTTCTTTTCACCTTACTTTGTCATAAACCCGTGTTATCAAACCCAAAATCAAACCATAGATTAAAAAAAAAAAAATCCGAAATCAAGAAAAATAATGATCAAAACCGCTGTGCACAAAATCGAGTAGTTCGTTCAGTGCGGTTCAACCTCCCTGTGGTGCTGTCATAGCTAGATGTGAACCTAATCTCATTATTCAAAGTCAAATTTCATTAAATTTACAGCAGAAAAGTAGTTTGAACAAAGTTTCTATCTATTAGAGAAATAATACCATTGAATAGAGGAGGCCACGGGCTGGGCCGGTTACAGGCCTCAGCCCGCCTGGCCATGGACTTGGGAAGGGAGAAACCAGAACCTGCCCATCGGGCGATCCATAGTGGGCCGTTTAATCGGCAGGCTGGGGGCGGTTCAATTGCACAATTCGGACGGTTCAATCTGGTTAACTGCCAATTCAATTGCACGGTTTGAATGGTTCAATTACGGATACGGTTCATAAAGGTTAACAGTTCAAAATCTTTTGAACCTTAACCGGACCGCCGGCCGACCGGTTCGGCCGGTTACGGTTTACAGGCGGACCGAGCCGGTTAGGCAGCGGGCCAGAACCAGCCCATGGCCAAGACTACCATTGAATATCAATATTTTAAGCATTTATAGACAAACAGTGAAATTGTTAAACAAAAATAGGTAGATTACATGCAAAGATGTAATAAATCCCTTCAACATCGTAAAAAACTTAAAAAGCATTCAAGATGTAAGAAACTGATATATACGACAGAGATATTGATATGTACACCATGGACTAACCTCCTAAAGTATTATGCTGTATATATTTGCAACTATCAACAAGAGTTCAAAAACCAGCTGGGCTGCTGCTCGCAGATGCATGGGACCTTCCAGCTTGATTAAGCAACAGGTCTTTTATCATCTCTTTGTAACCTCGAAGTTCCTCTAGTGCATCAGCCGTTGTCTTTGATGAAGACGCTATAATTGACTCGGAATGCTCTTGGAGGCTGCTGCTATATAATTTTGAACTGGATTCTTGTGACAATGAGGAATCTTGGCGTAGTGGTGGTGCTTTCTTCAGCATTCGCACAAGAGCACCGACAGCAGCATCCTGTGATTTTCTAATTGGGAAGAATCCTCCAGTTTCAAGTGGTTGGTCAAATGATTCGGGCCTGCTACACACACACACCAAATTAGTATTAGAGGCTGTTGCATTTTTAGTTCAATGGACTAAGAATAAAATTACAGCTACTACAATTCGATAGAGAAGAAATACTTTCTGCCACGAGGAATTACACAACTAAAAACTCATAGTTCATTATCTTTGGTCCCACATGCCTGCTTGCATGCACAGGTTGTAAGCAATGAATCATGCACAAATCAAGTGGCTAATATAGTAGCACAATATTGAAATTAAAGGGAACCAATGGTCTCCAATGCACTTCTGCCGCAACATGCTTTTAATTCTACCAAAAATTTTTCTACATGAATCCCAAACTATTCATGCTAATATAAATGCGCAAGGACCAACTAACTTCTACTAGAAAAACAAAACCTTTATCTGATTCATCAGTTGTTAGTGTAAAAAATGCTGGCTTTCAATGTCCAAATTTGTTTAGCATGTTAAAATTGTAGCAATAATAATGAGCTTGCAATATTTCTAGTTATATTAAAGAATAACTCGACCAACCTAAAAGCTCAATTCAGCAGATGTTAGTCATTAATAAGTGTTGCATTCTAGCATTTTAGCAAACCCAGTTCAACTGAGCAAGAAGCACGAGTAAATACAGCACCACATATTCGATATACTGAAATTTTTTATTAGTAAGAAAAGGGTACATTTAGGCTTCACGTAATTGCATATATAATCAAAATGGAGTATACTGATGTCAAAAGCACAAGTATTGATGCAAACATCCACAACCCTTTTTTACTAAATGTAAAATGTGTTTAAAAATGCCAGACAAAATGAGTGTTGAAAAATGAATAGTATAAGGTAGCCACATCTGCAAAACAACAAAATACTGGATAGTAAGACCATGACTAGTTGGACGTGATGAATTTCAAAGGAATATTATGTGCCAGAGGGCTGTGAATGTCCAATATGAAGTAGTCAGAACTAAATACAAAAACATTAAGGATCATAACATAAATGCTATAACTGCTGAAACTATTTCAATGTAACTCATATACACACTAGTGCGCAATAAATCACAAAAGTGAACTTCTAGCAGTTTGACACACACCATGTGCATACAATAGTGCACTAGTACAGAAAGAAACCATGACAAATGGTTCTGCAGACAAACAAAAGAAAATTCTAAACTAACCTTTACTGGAATGAAGACAGCTGAAGTCAATTCAATATTGTAACAGGCTTCCACATTTCCAACACCAACATGTCAAAGATGGTTCCATATAATTGTACTCATTTTATGTACAAAAAAATAAAATCCAGCAGCACACCTTACAACAAACTAGTAAAGACAAGCTGTAAATATCATTGAGGCAACCCTTGAGAAAACCTTTCATCTTATTGCTGAAGGAAGGATAAAAAAGGGAAATACAATTTTTATGACGAAAAGTCAATATGCATTTCTGATATATTATATTTTCAAATACAGTACTCCCAATTTTCTTACATCCATTTTTTATGTATATTGTCACTTCTCATGTTAGCTTGTAAAACACAAACTTTTAATCAATGATCTTTCTTTCAAAAAAAAAAAAAAAAAAAAATCAAGGGTGACCAGTGTAGATGCCAAGCCTAGACACTAGAAGAACTTCAAGCACACCACTGGTAACCATGATTTGAACTGACAAGCCAGCACATTATTATGTAAGAAATAAGCAATATCACAATAAAGAGCTCCAAAATATACCAATTAAAAAGTAATAACATTAAGGAACACATGAATAGAAAGCATTGCTAAATAAAGTTGAGTACACAACTGCAAAGAAAATAGAAACAGCTATTAAGTATAGAAAAGCTCATTGACATTCAAGAGTAGGAGTTAAGCTTGGAAATTCACAGTAATCCTAGTCACCATATGGTCAAATATCTTCTCTTCTACTCTAAATTTTCTTCTTACACTTCATTACATCCATCAACTTACCATTTTATCCATGACCTCTAATGGATTAGACATAAACCTAGAAGCATTTTCGTTCTCTTTTCTTTTTTCTGCTAGGAAGGTATGAAGTTAAAGCAGGACTCAAATGAAGATAGGTTGAATCAGATGCTTAAGATCATCTTCTATTAACCCTAGCAACCACAAAAAGAAATTATGGGCGGACAGCCACATCTTTGATCAGAAAAGGACAAAAAAAAGGCTACACAGCATCTGCAAGTTGCAACCTTGACACAAAAAACACTATAATAACCACTATGTGCGTTTCATTCTGATAAATAGAGCCCATTTCAATCAGAACTTATTAGTGGTGAGATAGACATTTTTCAGACATACATAATTGACCAGGCCAGACTTTAGGCTTGAAAGTAGAGAATTGGCTAAATCAGCTAAACGAGTAACACTCAGTATAAAATTTTTTATCTGTGTGTATTAGTATATATATATATAGTAACCTCCAAAAGCAAGCAAGCATTTGTGGCTGTTTTGGCAGAACACTTGTAGTTTGTCAGTGATCAATGCCTAGAAAGTAGCTGATGAGTACAGTGAAGAAACAAACAAGATAATGCAGGCAGTTCAGTAGCCAATAATGAGAGACAAGTTGCTCCTTTGTAATCCTAGATAAAGTTTGAGACAAAATGGTAGATAAGAGTGAAAAAAATTATTTTCACTGTTTAGATTCATTGGTACTGTTCAGTTATTAATCAAAAGCTAGACTGGTTGCTAGAAATGTCATGGTGTCAGTTTTGCTTAATAAAAGCCTAATTAACGAAGACAGAGAGCTCTTCGTTGTCCTCCGTCCACCAGAACAAAAAGGCTCCAGTATTTAGCAAATTAGCACTTAAGTTAGATATAACAAACATATTTAGATAACAGAAATCATCCAACCAAATTACCTGCTCCCTGGATCTGTCACATCATCATCCTCCACATCATCAAAAGGGCAAATAAAGTCAGGATCATCAATATCATCCTGGAAAGACCTGCTGGAACTTCTGGAAACCAAAACCTGTGGGGAGCTATTGGATGATATCTTCATCCCCAGACACTTCCTCGTGTCATCCTTCCCAGGAGAAAACAACTAGAGCATATAAAAGAGAAACTAAAATTTATTTATTTTAGAAAAGACTTCAACAAATTTCACATTAATGAGCAACTATACCTTTCCAATAGATGCTTCTGTCTGAACAAAACTTGGACTTGCATCAATTTTGGGAATACCAGATCTGATACCTCTGAGGGGAGGAGATGGGGGCACAGTTGGCTGGTTGGAGAACAAAGGAGAGCTAGCAATTTTACCTACAGGTATGCTAACTGGTGCGCTTTCAGATCGAAAAAGAGCTTTAGAAAGATGACTCCCAGGAATATAGATTGGCGGTGATGGGGACGGGGAGGGTGTAAAGTTAGGGGAGGGAGAATATTCATCAAAGCTCATATTCTTCTTGAGAACTGAAGAAGTTTCAGGTGGATGACAGGCCAAGTTCGTAGGTGGGAGGCGACAGGAACTGGGATTAGAAATCAATTCATGTGATTCTGAATGAGTAGGAGACGGTGAGAAGGAAATTGAAGGTGGAGATGCTTTATAGCGGTCATAACTCCAACTGTGCCGTCTTGAGAAAGGCAAAGATGATGGAGATCCATTTGACACAGGAAGAGATTGGAACCTTTTCAGTGGGTCTGCCAATGGGCTACCAACATAATCAGGGATGAACTGCGGGGACAATGGAGTTGATGATTCAGAGCTTATATCCGAAGGTGATGAACGATACATTACTGAAAGGAAGAGCCTACCACAGGAAGTATCCACAGGACTAAACACAAATCGCTGCATTTCAGCCTCTTCCTTGCGAGTGAAGGGCTCAACAAAAGATGAAACCCTGTGAGTAAGAGTAAATGTGCATATCTGCCCAGAAGAATTGAGGTCACGGAAAATCTTATATGCAGGTAAAAGCCGAACAGTAACGTACAAAGACCTCAAAAGCAATATTGATTTCTTATACAGCATATGCAAAGTATTGTTTGATCTCCTACTTCCCCAACCACTATCCCTTGACTTCCTACTCTCATACTGCAGTATCCACCTCTCTAAAATTTCTTCACCCTTACTCTCACATCCTAATTCTTCCTGATCAGAATTCCAACTAAAAGGATAATGCTCTTTATTCGAAAAAGTCCTGCTGAACTCCTTTTTTGGGGAACAATTAACAGGGTCCCAATCAAGTGGCTTCTGCACTAGAATTATGTCAATAACCATACGTTCCATGTTGCTCTGGCGCAAGATATCAACATTCTCAAGCGCAGCTGGGCATTCCTTAAGTGCTAAATTGAACCATTTATCTCTTGGTCTTACACCTGAGGAGGATGAGGATGAAGACGGAGATGCCATAGCTTGTTCACCACTGTAATTACGAGATGACATAAAAGGAGCCCTTGACTCCAATATTATGTGAAGACTTTTAGCAAAGAATTCAGTGATAATTTGTTCCATTTTGGCTGCTTCAGTGTGAGTATTATTATGAGATGCCATATTTTGAAAATTATTATAAAGCAGAAACTCTTTGAAGGAAATTGAGACTATACCCTTATAATGACACTGGATAGCATTTCACTGCAATCAAACAAGATATACAAATTCAATAGCTGGATCCCAGAGTAACTATAAAAGACCCAGAAACTAATAATTTGAAAGAAAACAAATTGAGCACTCAAATAAAATGAAGGTGCATATTACATAAGAAGGAAAGCAACGGAAAAAAGAAACAGAATGAAATTAAATCGTAGGAAAGAAAAATAGACAAGCACAGCATAGTCTTCACTATTCACTTGCTATTCTAAGCAAGAAACCTGGCTGTATTAAGGGTGTTTTTTTTCCCCATTTAGTTTCTTTCTCTAGATGCAATACTTTTATAAAAAAAAAAAAAAAAAAAAATCAGCTTTACAATCAAATTATGCATCATCAGTTTTTCTAGAACCCTAAAAACACAACCAAAATGACATATCCACAAGAGAGAGAGATTCGACTCACATAACAGAAACAGGCAATGAGCTGGAAATTAAACTAAACAGAGAAAACCAAAACTAAATTAAAAAAAAGAAAACGAAACAATAGAATAGTGCTGATTAGTTATACCTTAAAGGAGCTCTCTTTTTACAATAATCGTCTTTTACTACAACTCCTCCATGAAGAAGGAAGCTCAGAGTTGAAGGGACTCGACTGGACCAAGATTGATCTTCCATGTAATGAAAAAAGTGGGTCCTACTGATTTCGTTAAATAACGGAGGCGACGTGATATCTTCTTTGCCGTGGTGACAGTGGCCGTGCCGGCGTCACAGATACAGTAGTTTTAAGGAAACGGGGTCTTATCCACTCTTTTGAAATTAGTAGTTTATTTTCCATTCCAACAATTATTCATTTATTAACACTTTTTTTTTTTAACATTGCACTTTGAATTGTTTTATTTTATATTTGGTTATTGCAATTTTTTTAATTTGATCAATTATATATTACTAATAATAAAATTATATTAAAAATAATAAATTTTTGTTTAAGTATCATTAATTATTTTATGAATAAAAAAACTAATTGGAAAGATTAACCATCTTTAAACATTAAGATGTAATTTTTATTTTAATATTCATTTTTTTATCTCATTGCTCTGAAAAAATTCTAACAAATTTGGTACAACCATGAACGTATACATTAGTGGAATTTTTTTAGCGTGTGTTGTATGCATTAATTTATTTTATATTCTCATTATTAATGATATAGTTAATTTGATTAACCAAAAATTGAACTGATTAATCGGTTAATTACGATTTCGGTTCAATTTGATTTATCGATTAAAATTTATTTATGATAATATCATTTAGATAATAAATCTATTATTACTTTAATAATTTGTTCATTAATCTACTCTCAACTATCACTAATGAATAATCTTATAACTTGACTTATATTTTTAGACTCATTAAATCTGTTAAAAAAAGTTAACCATAAGACATTCTCCGCATAGTTTTCTCAACTTTACTAGAAAAAAAAAAAAAAAACTCTACAGCTATAAGTCCTAGAGCAACATAATAAATTAATTTTTTAACCTTAGATCGACTAAAGTTCTGGTCAAACTTATCATAACTCAAAAAAAAAAAAAAACATAATCAAAATCAAAATTTATATTGATTAAGTAACTCAGACTATTCTATATATATATATATATATATATATATATATATATATATATATATA
>CANUEY010146304.1:0-25018 GCA_948099555.1 Croton setiger | reverse complement strand
ACTTCCTTTACAACCCTATTAAAGCCAAATTCTCCCATGCATCACAGATTGGAAGATAAAGTGGCTCAAAGTCCCCTTCGTTAAACTGCCATTAAAACCAGAAATTGCCTAACTTTTGGGTTTTCTTTCTTTCTTCAAAACTAGCCCTTCTCTTCCCTTTCTACCACTTCTAACCCACTCTAAATCATCTCTGGAACATAAAGAACACACTCATTTGAAGGTTTCACACAAATTTTTTAGTTTCCCTTTTTCTCTCTCACTTTCTCTTTCTTTCTTATTTTCCTTCTCCTTTCTCACGTTTTCCTTTCCTTTTTCCTTGCTTACAGCCAACCAACACTCTTCATTCACTCATTCTAGCCACAAAAAACTGAACCCAAAGTCAACTAAAACCATCATCACTCTCAAAATCACTTTACGCCAAAATATCTACTTAACTCATTATTTTAAACTTTTCTCTTAAGTAAATAATCATATTTACTTTTATTTATTTTCCTCAATTTTATATTTTCTCTAATTTCAACCACTTAACAAGTCCAACAACAGCTTAAAATTTTTTTTCGGTGTTGAAATAAATAGTATAACACGTGTATGAAATTTCGTAAAAATCGAAATCCGAAAATTTATCGCGGTTCGGTCGGTGCCCTAAACCGAACCGAAACCTCGACAATTTTTACGAAACCGTAACCGTACAACGTCGTCGTATAATTTTGGTCCCAAAACTCTTTAAATCATATATGAAAACATATAAAATCATATTAAATTCATTTTCTTTAAAATATTGCGCGTTTTCAATATTTTTCGATCGCGCGAGCCAAAAACCCTAATTGGCTCCGTTTATGTCCTTCGATGACAAACGAACTTAAAACCACTCTTGTTTATCATTTTTAACTCATTTATAATCATTTCTCAAATCAAATATTTCATGTAAATGTCATATATCATGTTATACTCTGATACATTTAAATAAAAATACATGAAATGCGTGAAATGACGTCAAAAAAACGCATGCTTTTGGTCAGAGGTGACGTATGCTTTTGGTCAGAGGTGTCACAATAAGCAGGGAGTATTTAAAAATTTTGATATCTGATAATTGAAATGATACAATTAATATAGTCTATAAGCAAGTTTTCATAAATTTGTTCTCATAATGTTACATTTAAAAATTTTTGACTGTCATTATAAATTAATCTTTTTTTTTTCAATAAATGTAAATTCATAATATATAATTACAATAACATAATTTGTTTTTATTTAAAACAAACACATAATGTAAACTTTAATATTTAATTAGACATGCCGCAGGTTCGCCAAATGTAAGTCGTTTATACGAGGGAATATATAAATTAAATTTCGATTTCGCATATTTTTCACTCGTGTGTTTCTATCGCCCCGCTCTTTCCTATCTTCTCATCGTTTGAAACCCTAGCTTTCTACCTCACTCTCTAGGGGTTTTTTGTTCCATTTCCTGTTTTATTTTCTTTAGTTTCCTTTCGCTTTCCAGCTTCGATTTCTGTTTCTCCTACCCTCTTTCTTCATCATCTTCTTCTTCTTCTTACTATTGTTGGATCTGAAATAGAAATGGAGTACGGAGGTGTCCGCAAGAGAGGCAGGCCTGAGGGTGCTTTGAATGGCGGCTTCAAGAAAACCAAGCAAGGTTTGTTTCACAACTCTTTAATATAAAAGCTTTCTCCTCTTACTGTAATTTGTATTTTTTTTGCACTTTTGATGAAAATTTCTTTGCTGCTTTATTGGTGATATTGAGGTTTCAGTGGGATTTGAATTATTAGGGTTTATTTGTTCTTATGAGTTGTTTTGGCTGATTTACTCTTTTTAATTTTAATTTCGGATGAAGTGAAAATACTATAAAACTTGAAAAATGTCTAAATTTCTGTCCAGTTTCTTCGCAAATAGAAAGCTTTACCAGAGGAAGTTCGATGCGGCATCGGTGTCACTTTGTTGGGATTTCAATGTATACAAGCAAGATTAAAAAATTTTTTTCTCATGATTTCCTCAAAGTGAAACAATTCAGATTGTGCGTGTGAAAGGAACAATTATTTTGGTGCACTATTTAATATATTTAACGAGATCTGGTATTTAATCCATCCGTAAAAATTTGTGAACTTTATTGTTCATATACCAATAACGCAACAAGAATTTAGTATTTCGAGGTTGCTAGGTTAAATTAGATATTGTAACCTTAAAGATTAACAACTAAATGACATTTTAACTGAGAGAAATTCGCTAATTTTCTGGAACAGAAACGGAGTCCTTTACAACTGGTATAGGAAGCAAATCGAAGCCATGCACAAAATTTTTCAGGTTCAGATCTTAACCTATCTAAACTAAAATGCTATTCAATCTACTATTTTGTATTTAGTAATGCTAAAATAAGCTTTCTTCATGTTTGTAATTAAAAACTGAGATGCTTTGGACTAATGAATTGGAAAGTTGGAAAGCTAATGTTGTGATACAGGTTTCTTCTAATGTTTGTAATTGAGATCAGTGAACAGAGAGAGAGATTCATTTCAAAAAGAAATTTTGTTCAACAATTATGGGCATATGTAAAATGAAAGATGTTTTACAGGATAAAAGACTGCTGCACCTTTATGATCGTTCCTAATTTGATCATTACTTGGGAGAGGCTTAACATATGGGCAAATAACCTGTTCTCTTAAAATTAACATATAGGCTTATAATATGATGTTTAAGAGTTAGTTCTGTTTGAATTGTTGGTTGTTTGGTCCTTTATGCGATAGTCTCTAGTTGGAGCTAATGGTGCTTGATTCACTTGCGAAATTTAAAAATGCTTTTGATTGTTATTCATAACATCCATATATGTTTACTGTTGCTGCAACATATATACATGTGCATGTGTCTATATCTTTGTGTTTTCAGATGTTTCTCATTGGTTTGAGGGAAGTATCTGATTGTTTGCATGCGTATTTCACATTTTACATTAGTGAAGAAGAATATATCCTTTATTTCTGAATTGTTATTTGTCTTTTGGTTGATTAGCCCTTTTTCCCCATTGGGATTAATATGTTTCAGATTCAAGTTCTGTATTTTCCTTGCGTTTTCTTGTTTATATTAAAGGATGGGTGGTTAGCTTTCATAGACATGTTCCTGCAGTCCAGCTTATTCTTCTGTGCTATACAATTATTTTAAATTATAGTGTCAGACATACCTCTTATATCTTGGCCATAATCTTATCATGTATTTTGAATGGATTGAACATGAGATTGAAGATTCAGAGAAATTGAGTCAACATCAAGGTTTTTTGAAATTTGTGTTCAAGGTATTAGGGGTTAGGGGGCAGTTGTGTGATTTTGCTGGCAAAGTATTCAACTGTGAATAATCTCCCCCCCCAAACAAAAAAAAAAAAAAGGCAAATTCTAAAACATTCGGATTTTAAGGCTGTCCCTTCCAGTGCTTGATGTTTCTCACTTCGTGCAATTTGCAAATTAAATTGATGTTATAATGTAAGAGAATTAGACATATGGTAAACCTTCTACGTGGAATTAGATGTTTCAAAACAAAGCCACTTAATGTATTATGCTTTTTTTTTTGTACGGTGGAAAATATTATATGATGAGTTTGCTATGAAAATTGTGAGTTCTGATTTATGCACATTTGTGAAGGAAAAAACTAGAAATAAGTTAAAGAGAGCTATTCAGCTAGGAAGTGATAGGTTTCAAGTTGAGCGTCACTCTAACAGCAAAAATAATGAGCATGAAAGGGGTCTAAATTCTTCTCTTTGGTTTCCACAGCTATAGTTCTTGATATATAGTTGCAATTTTGCAAGAATGGCTTCTGCCTCTCGAAAACTTGATATGACTGTGGCATGAGTCAGGATCTTTTTGTAACTATTATGTTCCTTAACCTTAAATGGGCTTGAAAAATCACTTTGTCACTTTCAGAGTTGTTCTCCTTTTCCTTCTTTCTTGGTGGTAAGAATTTGGCATTGCAGTTGTTAAGTTATTTGGGGATGTAAACCCATTGTTTGTCTTTTCCTGATATTATGTATAACTATGCTTAAGTAGGCAACTAAATGCTGATTTGAAATTATCTTACTTGATTGTTTCTGCACTTAAGCTAGTTGTTTCATGGTTTTCATTGTAGCAAGTTGGTGTAAGGTCCTGGATAAAGGTAACCTTGAGGAGTATTTGAACCCTATATTAATCGATCAAATAATTTGAAATTTCTAATTTCATTGTGTTGATTAAGATTAACTGATTGCCTTTAGCTGTGGTATGTTGGTTTTTACTTTGCTAGCATTGTGCTCTTGTTACAATATGTCGTGTCGCCTCGTAGTTTTATCACAGAGCAATTTCATGAAGTTATTGGTCAAGAACACAACTAATACATTCTTCAGGTCAAATTGTAGAATTGTTAAAGGGTCTTTTTATGAGAGAAATAAAAACTGCACTTGGTCTATGTTTCCTGATAGCAATGCCTGACAGTTATATCGCTGGTTGCAAATGTGGACCATTGCCTATCTTTTTTCATTTGAATTAACACGTTACCGTGGTTAACTTTTGTAGTAGTCATGATGGAGTAAATGATACTAATGAACAATTGTTGTCAGGTTAATCGGTTATTTATATTCTACAACACGTGCAAAATGCAATCTAATATCTCTGAAGAAATTGCTTATTTTTTATCATGTTTGCCCTGCTTATGTTAATAATTCACAAGCACGTTATTCTTAGGAAGTTTATCAGTCTTTGCTTGTAGTTTTTAATTTAAACATCTTACTGAGGATCTGACATTTTAATATTTAAGAGATGCATGTTCTCTTTTGTTTTTATTGGGATATGAGTGGTAATTATACTATCATCTTTTTCAATCAGTTGCAGTATAGAGTTTTAGAAGATCATTAAATTTTTTTTTTTTTTTTTTTTTTTTTTTGTGCTGTGTGTTTTATATTTCTTATGACAGAACAGAACACTTTTGTTAGTTTTAGATCAATAGTTGTGTGAAGGTTGACATCCAAGCTTTCTAGTTTTTCTTTATTTCTAGAAAAGGTGAATTGGGACATTGGAGCTTGATGTCAAGTTTGGTTTCTATAGATTAAACAATGACATCAGATTAACTCCTTCAGATTTATGATTCTTACATGCTAACTTGGGAAATATGTTCTTTATAGAAGTGTTTGAAAGGTTATGACAAATGTTGCTAGTTAAAATATTTAGTTTGCTTGTCCTTTGGAGTGCTTGGGGAACTGTATATGGAAGAATGTTGGAAGTAATAGTTGCAATAGTATTGGTGTGAGGATGGATGGGCATTGTTTATTAAAAATTAGTGGGAACATATGCAGTTTTATGTATACTGGCTTTACGGTGCTTCAAGATTATATGTGAAAGTGCTGTGTGAAACTGCAATTGAATTGATTGGGTATTACAGTTGACTTATACTCTTGAGTGATAGTATGGAATAAATGTTGAGTTTAAGCTTTAATCTGGTTTGCTTTGATCCATTATTTCTGCAATTTGTCACTTTTTTCCCTCAAAATCTTTAGCCTTGATAGAAAAGTGGAAAAAAAATGAATAGGTTTCTAATCCAAGCTACCTGGTTTGATTGCTGCTGCTGTGTAGTTCATATTGCATTCAAATGGAAGGGATTCTTTCTTTTAAATGAAGGGTTTTATGTTCCAAAGTTATGATAATTGTGTTTCACATTTGTGTGTTTTGGTTAGCAAAGACTTTGGATGTTTCAGCTGTGTAAGGAATGGAACAATGGAGATGCGCATTTTTTGCTGTAATGTGGTTTGTATAGTTGGATATAATGATGGGATTTGGCATGATCTCAGTTGCTACAGCAGGGCTCTTTTTTTTTTTTCCTAAAAAAATATATTTTGGGGCTTCAATGTTAGTAAAGTTCACTTTTATTTATTGTAACACATGAATGTAAACTTGAACTTGTATACGTATTTTGGCTAACATGTCCTTGTTTGGCTGCATGTAGTTTATTTTGAGGTGTCTCTTCTTGGAAGTTTGTGAAGATACTCTTAAAATTAACTCTTTTCCTGTACAAACTTCCATTTATGAAGTAAAAGATAATTAAAAAATTGCAGATACTCTATTTATTCACAATAAATTGTTATCATCCTGTAGTTTTGCTTCTGCATTCATTTGCATTCCATGATGGTTAAACATTCAGATACTGAAATTAGATTTTGTCAATTCTTGTTGATAAAATCGTATGCTTATAATCATTATGGATTTGGTGATGCTGGTGTCTAACAGTGTTGTCTTATGCATGGTTTTGCAGCACTTCTGGGTGCCCATTTGGCGAGGGATGTCACTTTTTGCATTATGTTCCTGGTGGCTTTAAAGCTGTATCACAGATGATTAATGTTGGTAGCAACCCAGCTCATCCACCATCGAATAGAAATGCAGGGGTCCCACAGTCTTTTCAGGACGGGTCATCTCCTCCAACTGTGAAGTCTCGTTTGTGTAATAAATACAACACAGCTGAAGGTTGCAAGTTTGGGGATAAATGTCATTTTGCTCATGGTGATTGGGAGCTCGGCAAGCCAACTGGTCCGTCTTATGAAGATCCTCGATCCATGGGTCCAATACATGGTAGGATGGGCCGCCAAATGGAGCCTTCACACCATGGTATGGCTCCTGGTGGCTTCGGGGCAAATGCCACGGCTAAGATCAGCATTGATGCTTCACTCGCTGGAGCCGTTATTGGGAAAAATGGTGTCCACTCCAAGCAAATATGTCGCCTCACAGGAGCCAAACTGAAAATAAGAGACCATGAGTCAGACCCAAACTTAAGGAACATTGAGTTTGAGGGCACTTTCGATCAAATCAATCAAGCAAGTTCCATGGTTCGGGAACTCATTGGTAATGTTAGCCAAGCCCCTGCACCTCCAATGAAGAACCCGAATATGCATTCTTCTGCTTCACAGAATTTCAAAACTAAGATATGTGAGAACTTTAATAAAGGAATATGCACTTTTGGAGATAGGTGTCACTTTGCACACGGTGCTGATGAATTGCGGAAAACAGCAGGGATGTGAGGCTCTTTTTCTGTTACTTTGTTTTTTGGTTCTTTTCCTCCCTGCTTATAGGATATATTCATGTTGTAGCCTGTGGGTAATTGGCATGTTTGGAGTTATTTTGTAGGCAACCCCTTTAGTATTCAGTAAATTTTCGATGACTTAAATTATTCTTCCCCTCCTTTTGTTTTAGCTTTCAATTCCAGGCTGAATATAATTTGTGTCTCTGCATGGTCAGAATTCAATAGCTTCCATTCTCCGCTATTATTAGGATGATAAAATCATATACAGGTGGCTATGAAGAAGCGATGAATATACCGAAGCAACATTTGTATCAACAAGAAGAGATTAGACTGCAGGTTTTTGGACAAATGAAGGCTCCTTATCCGAGTCTAGTCTTACTGTAAAACATCAGGAATAAAATTTGACAACCTCTACTGCCTATTCCCTTAACAACTTGTCTTTCTGATCAACTGTAGATAATGGAATTGGCAAGATAGTCTTTGCCTTCTTCCACTAAGCTGTCTTTCCTTTACATTTTACAATTTCCACTTGCTGTGTTGCATTATATGAATCTAAGCCCAAAAGCATATATAAAAAAAAATAAATTAAAAAAATAAGGTTTTGACTAAATTTTAACGCATTCTATAAATTTTTTTTTTTTTTTGAAAATAATTTTCACTTCAATTATAAACAAAGTATGATAATTCTAAGAGTTAGAAGTTAAAATAAACAAAATGGACGAGACGCGATGCTGAAGCTCCATATCACTTGAATGAAGTCTACCAAATATGATCATCATAAATATCTGCAAAGTCAAGGAGATATTATGCTAGTGAGTTCCATAATTCACTCAGAACAATTAATTCTACCACTTACCATAAACATAAAACAAGCTGTTCGTTACACCTCTAGAGACTAGATATCTACTCTACATTCATAAGTTTTTAGGGAATAATGGTGAATTACATTGTCATGAAAGCAAAGATGCAGAGTTTTATTTACTAATGAACAACCAGTTGCACAAGAAGGATGTTAGCAGTTTGTGCCGCTACATAGTATTGTTTATAAGGACGTAGCAAGGTAGGAACCAAGTGCTTCACTGACTTTAAAAAAATTATATATTAGTAGTAGTAAACAAAGAACAAAATCAATTTGTAGCCTGACAGAATTAGTGGAAACTTGAATTCATTTATTTTTATCTCCCTTTCGAATTTGTAATATGCATAGGTACGTAACATATATGACAAAAAATAGCCTACAGCTTAGTCGAACGTTCTTAGGTTTTTATCCCAAAGTCATAGGTTCTAATCCAGCTTATACAATTTCCATTGCTTTCTCTATCTCTCTTTGGAGTTGGTAGGTAGCTAATAAATAAGTGGAATGTTCTTAGTTTTTGTAATTGTAAAGTTCACATGTTCGAATCGCACCTTATACATTCCTTTCCCTAAGACTAAAAATATGTTTTTTTTCCCTCAAAGATTAAGAAATTTTGATTGGTAATAAAATTGGATCCCCCTCTTCACTTTTCCTGTCTACCTTCCTCATTGTTTTATTGTTAATAGTCGGGCTTGAACTAGAAGCTCTGTTTCCACTTTACTAATTCCTACCACCACGCCAGAGCCCGCTTCCCATATTAAGAGCAATCGAATAACTGCAGTATTAGTGAAATTTAATTGCTCTTGCAATAATAAAATTTGTTTTAGAAATAGTGTACTTTGAAAAGAAATAACTTTGGTACGCATTGATGTGTTGTTATAGGGTACTAAGGTGCCCTTTTTCCTTTCTTTTTTTCTGATATTTTTTCAAATTTTCTCAATATCAAATACAAAATGTTTTTATTATACTATCTTAGACAATTGAATTTAACTGTGTCTATTTAATAAATAGAGTAAAATTTTCAAAATTCCGAGATTTTCTATTTGATTTAGGACAATACACTAAGTACTGCCATCTAAAAAGATGAAAATAAATACAGGGTGAACTATGCCTCCCCTCTTAACTGTTTATCATTTTCCTTCTTTCGTTTCGTTCGGTAGTCATTTGAAAAATTCAACAAGTTGTTTCTGTTTGGTAGACATTGGAAGAATCAAATACCTCTTTCACTCTCTAGCTGAGCGAGATGGGGTTGGGTTTGGAAAATGGAAATCTATCCGCGTCCATTATGAGATCAATCGGAACACCATCTCTGTATGCTCTGCGTTTTCCCAACTCCAAAATCCCAATCTTCAATGTCTCCTTTTCACTGAACCCTTCAGTATCCCCGACTAAACACAAACCCAGACCCGCCAAACTTCACACCTCCTTCAATCTCTATTTATCGGCCATACCCATTTGCAATTTCTCGAAAAGAAACGGGTACTTGGTCAAATTTTTGTATGAGAAATTCCTAATTTCCATTCTCGGGGCATTTGTCTTCATAGGTTCATTTGGTTATAATATTAGACCCAGCCTGGCTCTGCCTGAGGAATCCAGACCCTATGTAGAAGAAAAGGAAGACACCCAGAAGAGGGGAAGTGAAGATGAGGCGATGTATGAACAACTTTTGGTGAAAGAGCCAAAAAATGTGGAGGCACTGAAAGTGCTTGTATATGGTAAGATGAGGAAGAAAAAGACTAAGGAAGCTTTGAAGTATGTGGAAAGATTGATTAGCATTGAGCCGGATGAAGTAGAATGGAGGCTTTTGGAGGCTCTATGTTATGAAATGATGGGGCAATTGAGTAAAGCTAAAAAATTGTTTAAGGAAATTTTGGAGGAGAGGCCACTTTTGCTTAGAGCTTTGCATGTATGTTACCTCAACCAATCTACTATTCTTGTTTTCTGTTTGTTTCTTGTGTTAATTTTGATGGAAGAGGTGCATTTCCTTGTAGAAATTAATATTATATCTTCTACATTTTTTGGGTTTTTTTTTTTTTTTTTCTGTTTTCTGGTGAATCAGATATGATGTGTGACTTTTTCTTTTACAGGGTTTGGCAATGGTGATGCACAAAAATCTTGAAGGTCCAGCTGTGTTTGAGATGCTGACTAAGGCTTTGGAAATCGCTTGTCACGAAAAAAGAGTCACTGAGGAGAGAAACATTAGAATTCTAATTGCACAAATGCATGTTGTGAAGGTGAATCCTCACAATCAATTTATATCTGCTCATATATTGATCAACTTGCAAGTAATTTGAAATTTTGTTCCTAATTGTACTAATGTTCCAGGGGCAATTGGAAGAAGGTTTGAAAAAATTTCAGGATCTTGTTAATGAGAATCCTCGCGATTTTCGGCCTTACCTTTGCAAGGTACCTTAATTTGTATCATTTCGTTATCAAAATCTGGATTAACTTTGGTGAATTAGGAGAAATTTTCTTTATTAGTAATCGAAATGCTACAAACACTGTTAATTATTCTGATCTTTACTCATTTTGGGTTTAACACCCGGTGTAATTCTGCATTATTAGTAGCAGTTGTAGATGCTGATATGAAATTTCAAATGGGATGTGTTTACTTAACAAAGCAAAACTTAAAGAGAGTTCTTTTCTGAAATGGTAATGTGTGGCAGGGCATAATTTATAGTCTGCTAGACAGAAAACAAGAAGCTGCAGAACAGTTTGAGATATATCGAAGTCTTGTACCCAAAGAATTTCCGGAGAGAGGATTTCTTGATGATGTTGTGTTGGCAGCAAAAACTCAATCTCAGGAACAGTTAAAAAAGGAGTTTGAAACTGAATTCTCATCCAAGAAGTAAAGCATCAGTTTCTATCATCTTGTGCTACCCTGGTTCCGGTTTGCGGTTGCTAAAACTCCGTCAAGTTGCAGTGAGAATTTAGAAATTTAGGATGATGCATTTTTCTCTCTTTTTCATCCAAGGATTGTAAATATTTAGAGGAGACTAGGTTGTTGCTGTGCTTGTGATGCTCAGATTCTAAGATTGCGTTTGATTTCTTTGAATTGAAGAAACTAAAATAATCTTGCAAGTCATTTGCTCGGTTGATCTCCTTTATCTGGAGTTTTAGACAATATAGGGCAAAGCAGAATTGGAGGTCACCATTTTTGCTCTTATATATGTACGAAATTATTTTATCAGAGATAAACTTGTATCTAACCTTTTAAAAATTCGGCAAATTTAATGTTCAATCAAATTTTAAAATGTACGATGTAGTTTATTTTTCCATGTGGCATACTGGTTTGTGTAACTGGTCTAATTCAACTAAAAAGAGAACTAACTAAAAACAGATCGAACTTTTAAGCAGTTATTTATAAAGCTCACACAAACTTCATCTTCTTCATTTTTGATATCCTCTTCTTCTGTAATCATAGTACAAAAAAGTTTACTAATCTGATTGTAAAACAAATCATAAAATTTACATTCTTTGAAATGACCAACTATTCATGGTTCATAACTCAGTCAATTGCTATTTATATTGAAGACTTGCGTTTGAAAAATTCACCTGTATTCACAAGGCCGTGATTTCCAGTTGTCATCTTTCATATTAATTTCAGAATGCAAACTTGAGCCTTCTGGAATTCCTAGTGGAGGGTCTTGGCATGAACAATTATCAACTGTGTAAAGCTCCCATTCTTTAATTCCACATTTTTCCAACGCAGAAACCATTTTTTTGTTCTCTTTCTCGTTTGGGTACATTCCATCAGGAGTAACAAGCACAGCCCCTGTATATGACTGTCCAGCTACTCGTGCGGCACCGCTATAATGAAACAGTCCCCAGCTGAAATCATCAGACACATCCACAATTGTCCAAAACTCATTTGAAACAACTCCATTGTCTAGAACACTGAAGTAAAATGTTCCCGGAACTTTTCCTCTCTTCACTCGATATCTTCGTCTCCTCCATACTGTTTTCCCCTCTAGTGTTTGAACTTTAAACACTGGTTCATACCAAAATGATCCTTTTGCTTTCCCCCTATAGAACAACTGATACTGGCATGGGAATTGATCATAAGCTGGGTTTTGCCCTGCCGCAACTCGCCAGCTCCAACTAAGATTCCCTAACCAACCTACAAAAAGATCCTCAGCCTTTTCATGGGACAAGTCATCTCCTCGAAACTTAACCATGGGTGGTACATAAGGTTTCTCTGGGATTTTTGCATCTAAGTCAAGACAATTGTTCTTCTGCAAAACGCACAGTGAAAATGCCTCTAGGTTTGGACTTTCATACGAGGCAATACACCGATAATTACAAACTTGATCAACTGGACTGCATTTGTTTAAACATTGTAGCGCTTTCCTGCAGTTAGAATCTAACAAGCAGTTCAGTATCTGTGCACCACAGTTCTTAACCATGCAATTCAAGGTGGAAAAACCCTTTGATCTCAGGTTCTTCAGAATCGGCACTGGTCTGATATATGCATTGATTATAACCAGCAAACAAAACCTAATATCGTCTGAGTTATGCCGTTCCCATGCTTCAGATGCAGTTTTCACTACTTCCATTGCAGTTTTCTTGGACTGAGACACTCCAATTACTTTTTCAAATGAAGTCCCATTAGTTTCATTCTGAATATCACATCCACCAAGTTTATTCGCAAGATTCGGAGAGGAATCGAAGCAGATTATGTTTGGAACCCTCGTGCTATTGGATTGGATCCACTTGACCGATTCTTGGTTTGAAATGGCAACTATAAGTAATATATCGGTATGGCCTAATTCCTTTTGCAGATTTCCAGTTTCATCACATAGCTTCTCAGTGAACACAACCATTTCATATCCTTCATCTACCCATTTTAACCTTTTTGCCTGCTTCCACAAAATCAAATCAAAAGGTAATTCTTTGAGAACTCAAATTAATGTAATAACAGTAAAGAAATTTTAATTTAAAAACCTGTCATTTTTACCAAATACTTTAATTCTACTGATTCAAACATAAGAACATTATAAAGAAAATGAAATAAACTAATGAGCGTTATTAGACCAATGAGAATCAAATTAGTCTAAACTGAACAAAAAATAGTAATAAGAAATGGAATTCCATTTTGAAATTTTGCATTCTGCTTTCAATTCTAGTTCAAAAATTAGTCTCAATTTCCCCAATAAAAAAAAATTATAACAAGAACCACAAAAATAAAGATAATGAATCCTCTGTTCTTTTGCAATTAAAAACAAATATTAAAAAAAAATAGTACCGCTCTACAAAATTTTATGTGTTAAATTTAACAGTCAATTATTGAAACTGAAAAGCTTACAGTATTATGAAAAAAAAAAAAAACTTACAGTATGAAGCATGACCTCCTTCCACGTGGCGCCTTTCAGAGGACTGACGCTTCGTTCGCCGACGAGAGCTACAATTCTCACCGGCGGCTCCGGTGGATTCTCCGTCACCGCATTTTCGGCCTCCAAAACCGCGGGAATTTTAATTTCCTGATGGTTGACAAATTTAGGGCGAAACGGGAGCCTAAGAGGTGTATTCCGGCGGCGTTGATTAACCGGAGGAAAAGGGTGGAGGGAGCCGGTGAACAGGCATTTTAACCGAAAACCAGATTTAGGATAGAGAGGTGTGATTGTTTTGAGAGACATGGTTGTTATTGTGGGATAAGCATAAGCTGTCAAAAGTCCAAACAAATGAAACTGAATGTTTGTGGAGTGGAAATGTAGCTTCGTGAAGCTTTTCCTCTTCTTTACTGATTCGTATTGGTGTTATTAAAATTTACAATTAAAATTACTACTATTTCATTTTATTCCAAAGTTTTGTTGATGAATTTTAATAAAATTATACTTATTTTATAAAATTTTAGGAGAAAAATATAAAAAGTTTTATGAGAATGCTTTTGATAGCCAATTATCAATAATCTATTATAATTAATATTGGTTTCGCCTAAAACACCTTTAAACATTGATTTCCCTAAAGAGTTTTTATAAAATTTACATTATTGAAATTAATTTTTTTATACTTATTTATAATAATTAATTAATTAAATTTAAATCATAATGCTATTAATTAATTCAAATATTAGAATAAAAAAATATTATATTCTAATTAAATTAATTAATTAATAAATAAAAATTTTAATATTATTTTTTAAGTAAACACTAATATATTATTAATTGTAACTTGTATGTGTTGGCTTCTGAAATAAAATGAGAAAATTAATAAAAAATACTTAATTAAGAAATTTGAAATGCTTCTCTTCCTCTCTTTGTCTCATAGAAAAGAAAGAAAGTCATCGTCGCTCCTACACTATCATAGAAAAAAAAAATAATAAAAAAAAACTCTTCCAAACCAAAGTGATATCTACACAAGATTGATGATAAGCCGGCACCGCAAAAATGATCTTCTAGAATATCGACGAATCTACCTACACTAGAGTCCCTATAGAATCTGAGCATTATTTTGTTTGGTACCACTTTATTCTCTAGTACTATTTTGGTCACCACTTTTTCCTTTGCATTATAGCTTTGGCTAACTGTTGTTTGAGACAGTTGATAGGACTAAAGTCTCAATCATACAAAACTGCTTCTGCTACTGATGAGTTAGGCAGAAATGACTTTGGATCTGCCCACACCACTTTAAGGTCATTTTTCAGAATATAAGCAACAGGTGTAAGAATGATGAAACACAGTAATCGGCATGGATCCAATCCTTTCCAAGTAAGGCACTATAGTTGGCAATAGTTTTGACAATAAAAAAAGCAGTTAAAGAAGTCATAAACCTAGCTATCACTTCCAAAGGTAAGACTCCCATAACTTTAGAAACATCTCCTATAAAAGCAGACATTGAAAAGTCAGTGTCAGTTAAATCTTCTTCGGATCTGCTAATGCTGGAAGTGTCTTGAATGAAATAATGTTGAGTGTTGACCCATTGTCAACCAAGATTTTTCCAGTTGGTTTTCCTTCAATGTAAGTGTGAACATACAACGGTCTGAATTGCTTTCTCATAATCTCCAAAGTTTTTTCCAAGATTACTCTCTTTGGAACTCTAGGACCAATAGCTTGAATTGTGACTTCATAGCAAACTTTAGGCTCACTTTTTAGGATCACCTTTGGATTCTCTGGTTGAAAATATTTCTGGATCTCTACATTGAAACTTCTGAGGAAGGATAAAGCTTGTCACACCGCATACTAAAGGTATGTTTTTTGACACAGTTTCATATCCTTCTTCTATTTCTTCCTTTTCTTTCTTTAGAGAGCAAGTTTCTGACTCTCTCTTATCTTTTTCATCCTCTGTTGCTCTTCTTCTGAACTTACTTCTTTTTCTCTCTCCTCCACTTCACCTTCCAAAGGTGTTACAGCCTTCACCCTTTCCATCATCCTCTTGCATTGAAGCCTTCTCTTCTGTGTTCAAGTTAAAGGCATTGAAAATTTAAGATGTCTTACGACTCTCTAGTGATTACTAGGCTTTACCAGAGGTGGAATGATAAATCTGGCATGTCTCCTCTAAAACTTTGGCTTTGTGGAAGTGGAAGCAACAGATTTCCCTGGAACTAAATTTGGATGGTCTAAGTTGAGTCCAACCCTTTGTTTTTGAACTAGTCTCCACCAATCTTTGTTATTTTTATTGTAAAGACTCCTCTGGTTGAAACGAGGGCGTGTGTGAATTCTCCTCAAATATCTGGTAGTATCTCTAGATCAGTATCTACCATTTTCACTGAGTCTACAGGATCTTCATTTACCAACATTGGTTCGCTTTCAGCAAACCGAAGTATTCCCCTGTTAATTCGATCATACTACATTTTTGAAAGTCCAACACGTGTTATTAGAATAAGCCCAAAAATCGTGGAACTTACAGTATGTCTTACCTATATATGGTTTCTTCCTTAGGAGGAAGTTTGTGGCCCACTGATAAGGTCAGTAACTTTTCCTTAAGTAAGTGATAAAAAAACTTATTTGCTTTTGAAACATCAAATGAATATCGTGAATTTCCATCTAAGTTTTTCTTTTGTAGGGAAGTTTGATAGGAACTGTAAGACCTGAACACACTATAGAACAAGAGTCTACCAACTCATCTACTGCTGAATCGTGTGGAACCTCCTAGTAATAAGTTACAGAGATATTCCTCTTCCTGAGAGTAACTTTCTTTAGCAATTCTTCATACTCAGCAACTTTGACAGATAACTCATAGAAGTCATGGAACTCCATTCCTTGGAACTTTTTCCAAAGCTTCACATCCAGACCCTTTTGTGTCATCCGCACAAAGCTCTGGTAAGAAAATCTTAGACCTATTTTTGAGCCTCTTGAATCTTACAATGTAGGAATCAGCTGACTCTCCTCTTCTTTGGTACACCTCCGGTTTTGTCTTATAAAATTGGTTGTGAAACAAACGCTCCATTTGGTGCCATGTTTGAACTTAGTCCCTTGAAAGAGATGAGTACTAAGAGAAAGCAGTGTTAGTGTTTGTGCCCTAAGTCATTTAGTTGAAACCTTTATGTTATTCATTTTTATTAATAATAAAGAGGTTTTCTTATCATTATTTTTTGTTTGCATGTTATACATTAATGATATATATATCTGTAGTTTATTATTGTTATAAAGATAATAATAATTTATAACTTGCATGAATATTGATTCGATAATCATAAGATGATTATGTGTATGGTGATACAAATCAATTTCATGAATACTTGTTAGAGAACAAAGTATTAGATAGACCCATCTTGAGATCACTACATGAGTTAGTGTCATAAGTAAATCTTATTATAATTATGAATTAATCCTTAGACTTAAGATTGTCATAGTTTCCAACATGAGTACTATTATATTTTGACATAATCAAACATTATTTGTAACTGGATAATCATAAAGGTTATGATCAAATATGATAGAAATCATGTAGAGGATATTGAGCAATCAAGATAGAATTTTTCCTTCTCTTTGAGAGAAATATCTTCTGGGCCTCTCGATGAATGAGAATGTGAAATGTATGACCGTGCTCAAATAAATTGATAGTGTGATCAAGCTCATTTGTTTTGTCAGTCTACTTGGAGAATCAAGTAATCATAAGTTTGGACTATATAAGTATGACACTGACAATGACTTATGTTCAAACTAGATATCGATTTGTGATCCCACCCAATTTTCGTTCAGTGAGCTAGTAGTCTAGACGGAAGCATTCGTGTGGATACTGATAGAGGGTGTTCGTAATTTACGCACCTCTTTGTTCAAGAAAAATTTCGAATCATTAAAAGGTTAGTTTTTTTTATCCCTTTTATCGAATCAAACAAATCACATGGATCCTAGGAGAAAATCAGAGATCAAAAGATTTTATTCCCGTTGCGTGTTTTGGTTTACAGTGTTCTCAATGATTTCCTAACAAGCAATACCTGTCAAAAAGTTAGGAAATAGCTGAAGCTTCAGGAAAGAAAAATTCTCCATAGTATATGTTCTAAAGTTGATTGTCCTTCTTCTTTAGAGAAAAGAGTGAAGTCAGGAATATGGTATCCCCTTGGATATAGATTCTTTATATCAACATAGTCTGGATAAGGCTTAATAAACTTCGGATGACTAATTTGGCACAAGCTTAGCCTATAAAGCTCTTGTACAACCTCTCTATTAGCATCCATGTTCACTGGCAAATTGCAAC
This sequence comes from Croton setiger, assembly GCA_948099555.1. NCBI lineage: Eukaryota > Viridiplantae > Streptophyta > Magnoliopsida > Malpighiales > Euphorbiaceae > Croton > Croton setiger. Next base: position 7,494 of record CANUEY010146304.1, on the reverse strand, counting down.
CAGAGAATGGATCATCTTCAAAGAAATTTTCGAGTCCACCAGAGGTAACTCTAAGACCTCCTTTCCTCTCAAGTCTTCCAGAACCTATCAATAGTTGATTACCGTGAACTTTAGCCTCATAGACTCTTAGATTAGTGATTGGATTAGTGGTACTATCGAAGACCATTGGTGGAATATGTTGGCCACCGAACGAACAATGCCTTGGTTAGGAACCTTTGGTGGTTGGTGAAAACACTTTTAATGTTGTGGATTGAAGTATCTCTCTCTAAGTTGAGCAATGGTTGTTGCCTTGCCCCCAAAGGGCTTCAAGACGATTACCCCTCGAGTTGCTCATCGATAATCTAGACATCAAAACTACTTTCTCCTGCAACAACTTTAATTTTTCAAAAGAAGGCTTAACATGTATGCTTCCTTTGTCCAATACCTTGAGCATGTTAGAGAACATCTTCTCTACCCTCTATTTAAAATCTTTGAAATTTGCAGTAGTTACAAACATATTATTAGTACTTCAGTAGAATTCACAAGATTTACCGGAGACTCCTCGATTGCTTTGGTTATTGCTTCAGCCAAAGGATTATTTGTTAGTGGTCTTGTTGGAGAACAAATTTGTTCTTCTTCTGTAGAGCTTTCAAGGCCTATGTAACACCTCTTACTATACTCTTATGTCATAAAACATGCTATATTTTTTTTATAACATACGTCACATGTTGCTATCTCTGTTTTAATCTCTATAACATATATAATATTCATATATCAAACATATAACAGTATAAAACATCTTTTCTCTTTAACCTATTTAAGGTTAATCTGGTCATTCTCTGTACTATAGGCATATAAAAGCATAACATACTTTACATATATCAAAACATGGATATAACAGCAGTTTATCCAAAAGGCTATATGAAATAGCACCACATATTTACATGCCAAAACTGTATATAATTATGCTTACAACACAAAGCATAAACAAACTATATGTAACATATACAATATGAACTGTGAGAGGAGAGAGGCCTAGACTCCAGCTGGACTGACCTGTGCATAGACGAGTGAAACCTTAGTACTTCACTCGGACTGCTGACCTGAATCATATATTGTGATTTGGTGAGTCGCATACTCAGCAAGTGTAAACCACATTTAAGCAATATTAGCATATAAGGCAATATAATCAAAACATATTAATAAAACCATCTTTATCATATAAATCACCTCTGTCATATAATTATCTCTGTCATTTAAAACATCTCTATCATATAATTATCTCTGTCATATAAATCATCTCTATCATATAAATCATCTCTCTCATATAAATCATCTCTATATGCATATAATGCTATATGTCATGTTTTCTCTGTTCTTTAGTTGTGAATTATCGGCCGAGTGTTGCCCCGGGAATTTCACCTCGGTCGATTCTCTAGCTGGATCTAGCAAATGAGGAAGACCGAAATATCGTCGGCCGAACCTCTCTCTATAAGATCCGAAGATCATCTCTGTAAGATCTGAAGATCATCTCTGTAGCATATAGGACTCCTAGGTCTTTCTATATCATATAAGCCCGTAGGCCTCTCTGTAAAAACCCGTAGGTTTTCTCTAGTGAAATTTGCAAACACTGGCTTCGATAATCTCAACGCCTGTAATTATGTCTTGTGGAAATGCATTTATGCAATATACATTTCATAGCAATATCTCTCATATAAGCATATAGCCGGGTTTCAATACCGGTGAAAATAACAGATATATCTCTATATCAGATCAAATAACTCAACTGGTCGGATTTCAGTACCGACTCAGGAACCACAAACAAATCAAGTCATATAACAAATATCTCCGGTTGACCGGGCTTCATACTGGTCCAAACAATTCAATATAGCATAATAAGCAGTATCACATATCATATCTCTAAGTAAGTGGTTTAACACTTACCTTACTGCTGTGAGCTCGGTGGGGCCTCGGGCTGTTTACCCCGTGCCGCTCTCGAACTCGATGCTCCTATAATGCATAACATAGCAACCATGTTCAACAAATCAATTCTGGAACCCACATAAGCTATGATGCATGCTTTAATATTTAATTCTCTGATTGAATTGAGTTTTAATTTCAATCCGAATAATTTTCTATAATTTAAAACTCAATCTCTAAAAATCTCTGCTTTAAAATCATTTAATGTCAATATAAAAATAATTAAAAATCTCTATTTAACATATAATAATTATAATTAAACATAATTATAATTATTAAAACCATTTATAAACTTTAAATAAACTCTTTAACTCTTTAAAATAAATTCATAAACTTTAATCTCTAAGAAAACATTTAAATCTCTAATAAAAATATTTAAATCTCTAATTTCATGCTTAAAACAGCCTAAAATAAATTTCTAACGTCGAAAATGGATTCAGGACGTTGAAATTAGGCTGGAAGGGCTAAAATATAATTTATAAAAATCTCTGAGTAAAAAATATAAAAATTTATAAGTTCAGGGACCAATCTGTAATTAAAAATATTTGCAAAATTGCCTAAAAGGACTAAATTGAAATGTGGCAAAAACTTCAGGGGTCAAAACAGAAATATACCGAAGTTCAGGTGTTGGCGCGCGTATTTGGTTCAAAATGCACGGCTTGCTGCCGTTTTGAACCAGAAATCTCTCCCTCAAAACGCGCCTTCCTTCTGCATTTTGGCCGCTTCCTAATTAATCAAAATGACACTATTTCTAGTCAATTTGATCTTCTTCAACCCCCAGCTGCCTAAAACTAACCCGAAAACACAGACTCTCAAGCCTACTTCCAAGCAACCGTACGTCCACCTCCGGCCACCTTCCGGCAAGCTACGACCACCAATCTCTTCCCCTGCACACCCTCTATCTAATCATCGGAGCCAATTTCTCAATACCCCTCTAGATTGAATGATATAACCACCTAAAGTTGGCTTCCCACACTAATTTTTACCCAGAACCAGAAACTACCTGTTTTTCTCTCAACTTCCGATAGTCGTTACGACCACCTCCGGCGGTTTTCCGGTGAACTAAAGCTATGAATCTCTTCTCCTACACTTCCTCTACAAACCCATCGAAGCCAAATCTTCCCATGCACTCTCAAACACAAATTACGAAGGCTCAAAGTACCCTTCGTGAACACTGCCTCTAATCTAGAATTCTGCCCAAAAATATGTTTTTCTTTCTCTCTTCAATTCCAGCCTCTCTCTTCCCTTCCTAACAATTCTAAACAACTATAAACTATCCTAGAACCAATTTAAACACAAGGAATCAAAGGTTTTCCCGTGGATTCTTCACTTTCTCTTTTCTCTCTCTTTTTCTCTTTCTTTCTTATTTTCTTTCTCTTCTTTCACATTTTTCTCTTTCCTCTAAACATTTCCATCACAATTCAGCTTCCCCACCTCTTCACTTAAACTTCCAGAAGTGCCAGCCACACTAAACCTCCAGCAGCTGCTTGATAATTACACTTTTCACCAAAAATATCAACTTAACCCTTTTTAATAAACTTACTCTTTAAGTTAACACATTTCACTTCTCTCTTTCATACTTTCTCTAATTTCAACCTCATACCAAGTCCAGTACCAGCTTAAAATTCATTTTAGGTGTTGAAATAAATAGTATAACACGTGTATGAAATGTCATAAAAATCGAAATCCGAAAATTTGTCGCGGTTCGATCGGTGCCCTAAACCGAGCCGAAACTTCGACGATTTTCACGGAACCGTAACCGTACGACGTCGTCATATAATTTTGGTCCCAAAACTCTTTAAATCATGTATGGAAACATATAAAATCATATCAAATTCATTTACTTTAAAATATTGCGCGTTTTCGATATTTTTTCGATCGCACGAGCCAAAAACCCTAATTGACTCCGTTTATGTCTTTCGACGGTAAACAAACTTAAAACTTCTATTGTTTATCATTTTTAACTCATATATTATCATTTCCCAAATCATATATTTCATGTAAATGCCATATATCATATCAAACTCTAACGTATTTTAAATAAAAATGCATAAAATGCATGTAATGACGTATGACTCTGGACGGGGGTGTCACACATTACATGTAGAGTTTTAATATGTTAATATGCCTACGGGTCCAGTTGTTACCTATATGATTGAATACTCTGGAGTCTTACAGGTTAAGAATGTTAAAAAAATGGCATGTTTAATGACATAAGGGTTATAGATCAGGTTGTTACACTGTGTTATTATTATTATTATTTTTTTTTTTAATTTTTTGGATTTTTTTTTCACTATTTATAATTTTTTTTTGAATATCATATTTTTTTTTTAAAAAAGAATTAAGGAAAAATAAAAAGAATTTAGATAAACAAAAATAAATTAATCAGAAGCTAAATGTTGGGTTGCCTCCCAGTGAGCGCTTGATTTTAACGTCTCCGGCTAGACTTGTCCGAGCGAGCTCATCAGCTGCACTCTCTTGGTTCCTCGAGCTTCAAATTCTCCGATTGAGAAACGCTAAGACCTTCATAAATTGACTTCAATCGATGGCCATTCACTTGAAAAATCTTATTGGTCTCTAGACTTTGAATCTCTACTGCACCATGAGCAAAAATATTAGTAACAACAAATGGTCCAGTCCACCTGGACCTTAATTTACCCAGAAATAATTTAAGGTTAGAATGGAATAATAAAATTTTTTGTCTAACAATAAATTTCTTCTCGGATATTATGTTGTCATGGAAAGTTTTAGTTTTCTCTTTGTAGATTCTGGAGCTTTTGTAAGCCTCATTCCAAATTTCTTCAAGCTCATTAATGCTGTGTACATTAATGTTCCTGCAAAGCACTAAGTTAAGCTCATCAGCAGCATCTAATTCAAACACTTCTTGCACTAAAGGATCAATAAATACTAGAGACATTGCAAGGGTACTTCATAGCCTCATAAACATTAAATTGAACTTTCTCACCATTAAACTCCATAGATAATGTTCCTTCATAGGCATCAATTTTTATTCTCACAGTACAAAGGAAAGGTCTTCCAACTAACAAATCAGCTGTGGTTGAGGATTTATCATCCTCCATAAGTACATAAAAATCAGCTGGAAAAATCAAATTACCTATCTGGACCAAAACATCTTCCAACAATCCCACGGGATACACTATAGACCTGTCTACCAATTGAATAATGATACGCGTCTCTTTTAAGGGACAACCCTTGACAGATGAATAAATAGATAAAGGCATGACATTTATAGAAGCTCCCAAATCACACATAGATCTCTTAATCCCTACATTGCCTATTTTACAAGGAATAACAAACATACCTCGATCCTTACACTTTGGCGGAAGTCTCTTCCTTTGAATCATGGCAGAGCAAACTTCACCCATCTTCACCTTCTCAACACTATCTATCTTCCTTTTGTTAGTACAAAGTTCCTTGAGAGACTTTGCATACCGAGGTATTTGCTTAATCGCATCCAACAATGGAATATTTACCTCCACCTTTCGGAAAGTCTCCAAGATGTCTTTCTATTCACGTTCTTTCCTTGTTTTGGCCAATCTCTCGGGGAATGGGGGCTGTACAATAAGTATTTTGGGCTGCTAAATTTCAGTCTGTTGGAGGGCCCATTTCACTGAATTTCTACCTCCTTTTCAGCTTCTTCCTTTGAATTGCTGCTGCTCGTTTTAGGTGCTGGTGTATTTAGCTCTTTACCGCTCCTCAAAGTGATCGCACTTACATTTTCCCTTGGGTTTAACTGTTTGGGAAGGAAGCTTCCCTTGCGTTTCTAATCTACTCAAGGAAGATGCAAGTTGATTGATTTGTTGTTCCATATTCTGCATTTCCTTTCTTTTTTCTTGTTGGAATTCTTGTTGAGAGGTGGCAAGTGACATTACAATATCTTCCAATGGTATTTTTGGGGAAGGAACTTGCTGAGGAGGTGGCCTAGCTTGTTGGTACCCTTGGAAATTTGGTTGCCTATTTCCATAGCCAAAATTTTGCTGCCTCCTCCACCCTTCATTGGATGAACTTGGAAACGAATTGTATTGTCTTTGGGGCTGTCCGGGAAATCCACCCATAGCATTCACTTGCTCTTGATCATCCTGCACTGGGTAACACATGTCTGTTGGGTGATCGGGTGATTACATGATCCACATACATTCGCATGATCTTTAAAACCTACAGTAAAATTTTCAAACAAAGAAGTTAGTTTATCTAGTCTATCCTCCACAGAAGAAGTATTTACCTGGTAAATTTTCCTTGAAGGTTCCTCAGTACGCCCAAATTGCTACAAATTAGCAGCCATAGTAGTTATAATTTCTCTAGCTTGAGCTGGAGTTTTGTTTACCAAAGCTCCTCCACTGTTTGCATCTACCATCTTTCTCTCCATATCCTTCATTCCTTCATTGAAGTACTGAATTAAAGAATGTTCTGACATACCATGTTGTGGGCAAGCTGCACACTATCTCTTGAACCTCTCCCAATAGTCATAAAGGCTCTCTCCGACTCGTTGGCTAATACCACATATTTTCCCTACGAATAACAGCAGCTCTAGAAGCAGGGAAATATTTCTCCAAGAATGCACGAACCATATCAGGCCATGTCATGATAAAACCCGGAGGTAAATTTAGCAACCACTCCTTAGCAGCATCTTTAAGTGAGAACGGGAATGCTCTAAACTTAATCTGCTCTTTGGTTACGCCTTGCGGTCTCATGCTAGAACATACTCCATGGAATTCCTTTAAGTGATTGTGTGGGTTTTCAGTCTTCATTCCATGGAAAGTCGGAAGTTGGTGAATAAGAACCGATTTAAGCTCGAATCGTAATTCCAACTCTGGATAGGTAATACACATAGGCTGCTGCTCTATAGGGGCATCCTGTAGCTCTCAAATAGTGCGGTTTTCTACCATAACTTCCTTTTGGTGAATTTCCGCTCGAATCTCTTCTTGCTCGAGACTTTCTTCTTCGATATTAGTTGTGAATTCAAATAGACCAGCTGCTGGACTTTCCGGTTCAGTTGCGGAAGTCGATTCTACCTACTTCCGCTCCTTCGCTTGTCTTCTTAGTGAGCGGACTGTTTTCTCTATTTCTGATCAAACAGTATTGGCAGATTTTCAGACCTGGTCATCCAAAAAGATAATAAATAGTAAAGTTAACTAGTCCCCGGCAACGATGCCAAAATTTGATGGGTGTCGAATCCACCAAAAATAAAACCCACTCTTCCTACAAAACAAAACTTGTAAATAGGGTGAGAAGATTCGAACCCTAGGGACTAGCTTGTCATAAATAACCAGAATCGAAATTAAAAACAAACTAAATAAAAGGGGAGATTAAAAATCGAAAGGAAATTAATTAATTAAAAAGAATTAAAGCAAGCGTTAAAATTTAATATAAAACTGAAACAATAGGAAACGAATTCAGTTAAGGCATACCGCGGCGCGAAGTTCGATTCGATTGATCATTGATTCAAAAATAGTTTCTTAATTCATATTACAGATAAGTTATAGCCAGGAAGAACGTCGACCCAACCAATTCTAC